>APFE030470434.1:17317-32739 GCA_000404065.3 Pinus taeda | reverse complement strand
AAACTGCTAAAAATAGTAAACTGTGCTATAATTAAGGAAACTGAAAGAACTAAAAGAAGCACTAGAGGGGATCCACGTGGACTTAGCGGGTGGCCACTAATATCCACCTGGATCAGAATCTCTACTAAAGGTCTCAAATCCTTCTGACTACAAAATGTACACCTCTTTCTTGATCACAACATTGAGGAATGTTGTCTTCACATCAATCCAATGTATCTTCGATCCCATCTACACTGAAATTTATAGAATAGATATGATTGAAGAGTACGTTGATATTGGAACAAAGTTCTCATCGTAATAAATTCCCTCCACATGAGAGCATCATTTTTCCAAAAATTTGGCCTTGTGTTTCTCCACACTCCCATGCGCCACTTGCTTTACCCTGTAAAGCTAGCTAGAACTCACCATTGAATTCTTTACTCATAATGGGACCACTTCCCAAATAATGTTTCTGATAATAGAGTCATACTCCTCCACCATGGAATCAACCCATACTAGTTGTTGCACTACTTCCTCGATTCATGATGGATCAATCTTTACACTCTCACTCATGAGAGCCATGTAGCCATTGTACTGAGCTGGTGACCCCCTCTGCCTATGATGTGATGTGGTTGCTCCCACAATCTCTCTAACATCATGCATTAATATGTGAACCTCTCTCATTCACTTTCGTCTATATGTGGAAGTCTTTGCATTAGTGGGTGCTTACATTCTCTTCTCCTCTTCTCCATGCAACTTAAGCTCCCTCTCAAGAGAACATCTCATGGCCTTCTCTTCATCAAACTTCACATCTCTAGGAGCCATTGTGATCCTATGAGATGGCAGTTACACCCTATAGTTCTGAGGTGGATCATTGTTGATCCAAACTTAAACACGAATGCTACAAGTTACATATATAATCATAAACATAGAGATGTAGTAGAGAAACACTTCATTTCATTAATAGAAAAATCATTAACTATGATTACAAACAAAATGGAAATAAGATAGCTCAAGCGATGATGTCTTATCTATGAGATCAGTTGTGATGGCTACATGCTTATGAACTGAGTTAAAATTATGCTCAAGGGCCTTTTCATTATTGAAAAATAGGAGAAAATGCTAAACAACTAGAACCTTAACCCAAGGAGATGTAACGCCAAGAGTTTATGGGTGCCATTGGGGTTAGCTGGGCAACCAATGTCTTAGGGTCATAACTTGGTCATATTATCTCTGTTTGATGCATATGATACCTACTTGAAAATATCTCTCTGAGGTCTACAACTACCTACATGATTTCTATAGTAATTATTGAATGAACTTTTCCAAAAAAATGTCATTTAGGGCCTCAAAACAACTTCAAAAGTTCACGACCCAAAAAACTACCAAAAATAGTAAATTATGCTAGAATTAAGGAAACTAGAAAACTGAAAGAAACAATGGTGAGGTTCCAAGTGGAATAGGTGGGTGGCCACCGACATCAACTTGGATTAAGTGTACCCCACAAATATGCCCAAGTCAACTATTGGTTCTAGCTTTTTCCTTGTATCCTTGGTAACATGAGAGTAAATTGATGAACCAAAGGTCATGAAGTGTGCCACATTTGGTTTCTTAACTAAAAAATATTATTTTGGTGTACTCATCTTGAGAATATGAAGATGACTCATTTTCTACACATATACAATTGTGTTGCATGATTCAACCCACAAGTAAAATGGTAGGCCTTGATCATGTAACATTTCACGTGCAACTCCCACAATGCTTATGTTCATCCTTGCATCCACCCATTCTGTTATGGGTTATGGGGTGATATTAACTCCCATTGAATGACTTCTCATGCACAAAATTTCTTAAATTAATTTGACACATATTTTGCACCATTAGTGCTCCTTAGAAATTTGAATTCCCTACAAGTGTCTTTCTTAACAAGTGCTTTAGATTTATAAAAATTAGAGAATGTCTCATCTTTCTTCTACATGAAAAAAATCTAACACTTACAAGATAAATCATCTAAAATTATCATGTAATACATGTGATTGGTCGTGGAAGCTATTGAGAATAGTCCACACACATCTAAGTGAACTTTTTCAAGGATCGCTTGTGCTTAATTGTCCTTGTCATGAAAGCTAGCTTTTGTGTACTTCCTCAATTTACACCCTTTGCATGTGTCTCTCTACTCTTGTGTAACCTTGGGAAGTCCTATAGAAATCTTCCACGTGATCTTTAAGGCTCAGTGGTGCAAGTGACCCAATCTTATATGTCACAAATCACCAATGTCTCGGTTCTTCACCATCTCTTCTTTTTCCCTCAAAGTAGAAAAATCTTCTACATCCGATTTGTATAGGTTCTTCACCCAAACCTTGATTTAAACAGGAATGAAACTAATTACATATATAACCATATATACAAACATGTAGTAGAAACAATACTTCATTTCATTACTGTAAAATACTGAAATATGCTTACAAACAGAAATGGAAATAAACTAGCTAGGGAAATGGTACCTTATCTATAAGAAGAGATGTGGTAGCTACATGCCTTTAAAATGTATTGCAATAAGGTTAAAAGGTCTATTTATTGTTGAGGAAAAATGGAAAACCCTAAACATGCAAAACCCTAACCCTAGGAGATGAAGCACCAAACTATGAACCCCGTCTTGGGTAAATTTGTACATCAACTTCCTAGGCTCATAACTTTGGCATTTCATCTCTATTTGATGTGCACAATACCTCGTTAGAAGGATCTATCCGAGGAATACAACTTTGGGAAGATAAAAATTGGTCCATGGACCCTTTTTGCTCCCACTTTTCCCAAAAAAAATGTCGTTCACGGCCTCAAAATGACTCCTGGAGTTTAGAACTCAAAAAACTGCTAAAAGTAGTAAATTATGTTACGAATAAGGAAAATGAAAGAAACAATGGTGGGGGTCCAAGTGGAATTGGTGGGTGGCCACCAAGATCCACTTGGATCATTCCTCGCCCCTTACGAAGAAATGGTCCCCATTGTGTTGAGTTCCTCCATGAGACGAGGAAACTTTTGTTAAACTTGGTCCTTGCTGAGCCACTTGCCCTCGTGAAGGAGTTGCCCTGCTTCAACAACTCGATACAGTTGGATCTTTTGCTGGTGAGTGTGCTTGATATGTATGTCCATGATCCAATCAGTTGTAGCTCGTTCCATGCAATCTGGATTTAACTCTGTGGGTGTGAGTTTTCTTGCAATGTCGGATGTGTCTAGTAATGGTGGAAAGTATGGTCGAAGGTGGTCCACATTGAACACTGGGTGCAGGCCAAGGAATGGTGGAATGCTAAGCTCAAATGCATTGTGTCCCATAACCTTGGTAATGGTGTAAGGACAATATCGGAGTTGTATGAGTTTTCAATAGGCTCTAATAAGGCATTCCTTTTGCAAATGAAACCAAACTTTGACGCCCACTTGAAGCTTATGTGGCACCCGATGTTGATCACATTGTTGCTTGTACTTGGCATTTGATTTTTCCAAAATGTCGTGTACCTTTTGGAAAATATGCTGGATGTAATCAATTAAGTTGTTTTCCTTATCTATTTCAAACCGAACATGAGTCGAATCTACCTGAGTAGCTGCAAATGGAATGGCAACATCAATGGGACATAGTGGCTGGAATCCCAAGCCCACATGAAAAGTGTTGTGGCTAGTCGAGCTATGAAGAGCTTGGTTATAGTTCTGTTGAACATAGCGGAGGCCCTCATACCATGTTCATGGATGCTTTGAGTTGTACATGCACAAAATGTGTATGATCATCTTGTTCAAAACATCTGTCTCACCATCCGTTTGGGGATGGAAGGCTCTAGACTTAGTGAATTCAGTGTCTAGCATTCACGAGAGACTCAACCAAAATGTACTAAGGAACCTACTGTCCCGATATGAGATGATAGACCGTAGGGTCCCAAATTGTACCCACACTTGTTCAAAGGAGAGTTTAGTAGTGGATTTTCCTGTGAAGTCGCCATAATGGCCATCTTCGAGAACCTGTCGAAGACCACAAAAACACAGTCATTTCCATGCTTAGTAAAAGGAAGGCCCAACATGTAATTCATGGAGATGGATTCCCAAGGTCAACTAGGGGTAGGAAATGGGGTATAGAGGTGTTCTTCTTAATGATCATTTTAGCAATGATGCATGCAATGCATGATTTGATGTACTTCCTGACATCATGTACAATATTAAGCCAATTTAAATACTTTTGCAATACTGCCACCCTTTTCTCAACCACGAAATGCCCAGCAACCCAACTATAGTGTGCTTCCCAAATCATCTTGGAATGTTCACTTGAAGGAACACAAAGGTGACCTAGGTGGCATGACAAGGCATCCTGGAGATGAAAATATAGAACATGTTCACCCTCGAAGAGTGTCTTGTATGTGTGGTTGAATTTTCAGTCACTTTTGTAGAGAAGTGGCCAATTAGAATTCTTGTGCTGACAAGAGTTGAGCATGATGGTTAACACCATGATTAGTGGTCAACTGAGGAAATCTCCAACATTATTGATGTTGCCCTTCTTATACTTGATATTCAAATGGAATTGTTGCAGATATGTCGACTACTTTTGATGGCGATCATTCTGTAATTTCCCCTGGGTTTGTATGGACTGCAGGGGTCAGTGGTTTGTGTGGATGACTGTTTCCTTCCCCCAAATGTAATGCTTCGATAGTTGGGACACTTGCACAATGGAATACAGCTCTTTGTCATAAGTGGGATACTTTTGGATTGTTTCTGAAAGTGTCTCATTGCGATATGCCACTGGATGCTCATGTTGAGTAAGGACTATCTCAATAACATAATCAAAGGCATCTGTCTCGACCTCAAATGGTTGCTGCAAGTCTCGTAATGCAAGCACTAGTGTTGAGCAAAGGTAATGTTTCAACTCTGTGAATGCATTCTATTGAGATTTAGAGTAAAATAGTTTCTCTTTCACTCCTCCCTTTGTGACTTGACTAAAGGGCCAAGTAATATGAGAGAATCCCAACTCAAACTTGCGGTAGAAGTTGGAAAGACCCATAAAGTTGCGGAGCTCTTCTGGAGTGGTTGGAGATGGCCAATCCCAAACGAATTGGATCTTGGCTAGATCGACATGCTCATCAACAATGTATCCCAAATACTAATCTTGGGTCATGCCAACAGTGCATTTCTCCAAATTGGCACATAACTTGTGTTACCGCAGAGTTTGGAGAACCTTTTGAATGTGGTGGAGGTGCTCTTCCCAACTCTAGCTGAAGATCCGAATGTCATCCAATTATACCACTACAAATGAGTTGGTGAATGGCCAAAAAATGTCATCCATTAGCCTCATGAAGGTTGTAGGAGAATTATTCAACCCGATAGGCATAACCAACCATTTGAAAAGGTGCTCCTTGGCTTTGAAGGAAGTCTTCCATAGATTGGAGGGTTCAATTGGTACCTGGTAATATCTTGACTTCAAATTGATCTTGCTGAAATATTTCCCCCCCTTCAGTTGGTCCAGGAGTTCATCAATCCGTGGAATCAGTTACCTATTATGGACAATGATATTGTTCAATGCCCAAAGTCAATACAAAGTCTCCAAGTCCCATCCTTCTTTTATATGAGCACGATTGGGCTCCCACGTGGTGATGAACTCAAATGGATGTGACCTTTCTATAGTAGCTGATGAATCTACCTCTTGATTTCATCATTCTCCATAATAGAGTGCCGATAGATTGGTCCATTGGGCAGCAACACACCTTGGTTCAGATCAATGGAGTGCTTGACCTGACATTGCAGAGGAAACCTAGTGGGGGAGGTGCATATGTCCTCATACTCCTCCACGAACTTGTCCATCTATAGTTGTCATGCATAGGGGCCCTGTCTCAAGGTCATGGCCGCCATCTTCTTCATTCCTTAAGGGTGTATCATTAGGAAGAAAAATTGGTTTTGGAAATGAGCTTGTTGAATTGTTTTGTAGTAACCAAAGAGATAGTGGTAGGCGGTGCTACCTCCGGTATCCCGTACAACTTATTTCCCAAAGTAACAATAACAGCATGAGGCCATGATTCATACATAGCATGTTGCTTCCGCAAGTATGGTTGGCCTATTAATACATAACAAACATCAAGGGGGGCAACGTCACACAATACCTCATGCATGAAGGGCTTGATGTTGTATGAAAGGTGACATATGTGGCTCACGTGAAGATCCCATCCTTGGTGAAGCCACCCGATCGTGTATGGTTGTGGATGTGTTGTGGTCAGTAATCACTACCACTTCTCGACCTCTACCAAAATTAGGTTCTTGGGGCTCTCTCTATTGATAATTAACTATAGCAGGGAGCCCTTTACCCACATTTGGGAGTGGAATAGGTGCTCCTCCTCCTCTAGATATTTGGGTCCCTCCTTTTGGGTCTTCATGGTGGCAACGGTGGCATTGGGCTCCGCACTGATGATCTACCTCCCTTTGTCATTCCACTTATTGGATTCTAACTCAGAGTCAGAACATGCATCTAATTTTGAAACATTTAGCTTGGCCACTAGTGACTGGTTGGTCCGACACTCACTTGTGTTGTGAGTGGAGCTCTTATGGAACTCACACCACCTTCTAATGTCCTTTTTCGACTTAGCAGCATTGTTCTTTTCTTGCAACTTTGGCATGCTCTCTTGGGCCACCTCGCCTTTGATTTGTACTTTTTTCTATAGCTTTGGGGCACCTTTCCCTTGCTTTGGATTCACAAATCCAAAGTATCACTTCTTCTGTTTAAACTTTTTCTCGATCTTGATAGTATATCGGTATGTCGTGTGAGCGAGGAGATAATCAGGAATTCTATTTCGTCCTGGATTTAACTGTGTAGGTGGTCGTGTTATTGATTACCAAATGTTGCTCTGAATCCTTGATACCCGACTTTGTACAAAGGGTATGGAAAATATTGGTAAACTTCGGCACATATTGGTCCCTTCGATGTTGCAACGTGGTCTCCTTTATGTATTGATACTCATAGCTTCCGATAGGGTAGTATTTCTCCTTGATGGTAGACTATAATGAATTCCAAGTGGGTGCGGCTGAAAATAATGAGGATGTATTTTCATCCTTCTTCTTGTTGTAGGTTTCCCACCAGTTCTTAACATCGAGGGTAGATTTGAGAAAAGAAAAAGTAATATTTTCCCGATCGGAAAAATCATGAACAAAAAAATGCCCTTTTAATAGATTTAATCATATATCTATGGTGTCTAAATCTATCTAACCCTAAAATATGGGAATGTCAAAGTTAACTTGTACCTTAAAGGGTGTGGCATTTCTAGAGTCATTGTTGGAAGTAGATGTGTCGCCCCTGTGTAGCCCCTGAAGGATCTGGGAAAAGTTGTCCATCATCGCATTCTTTTGTCGCTTGAGGGCCTCTTCGAGAAAGGTTTTGATAGGATCTCCTGCCCCCTAGTCTTTACTTTCATCCACCATGGGAGGCTGTCGGGATTTTCAACGCTCGTCTGGCAAAGGTTCAACTTGTCCAAGCCCTAACTCCTTATATCCCAACCTCGTTGGGGACACGCAAATAAAGACATAGCAAGAGAAGATCTCTCTAATAACATTGATCTGGATTTATAAATGAATGCAACAAATTACAGATATAACTATAAATACAAAGATGCAGTAGAAACAATACTTGATTTCATTATGGTAAAATACTAAAATATGCTTACAAACAGAAATGGAAATAAACTAGCTAGGGTGATGGTAGCTTATTTTTTGGAAGAGATGTGGTGGCTACATGCCTCTAAATTGTCTTACAATGAGGCTTGATGGCCTATTTAATGTTGAGAAACAATGGAAAACCCTAAACATCCAAAAGCCTAACCCTAAGAGATGAAGCACGAAAATATGGGCCCCGTTTTGGGTAAATTAGTACATCAACTTTCCGGGGTCGTAAATTTGCCATATGATATCTGTTTGACACGCACAATACCTCATTAGAAATATCTATTTGAGGAATGCAACTTTTTACCAATGTTGTTCCCATTTTCCCCAAAAAATGTATTTTAGGGCCTCAAAACGGCTCTGGAAGTTCAAGACCCGAAAAACTACTAAAAATAGTAAATTGTGCAGCAATTAAGGAAACTGAAAATCTAAAAAAAACAATCTTGCAGGTCTAAGTGGAATTGGCAGGTGGCCACCAATATCCACCTGGATCACTTGGGTACCCTTGGGAAGTCCTGTACAAATCTGCTACATGATCTTGAAGGCTTCGTGGTGCAAGTGACCAAATCTTATATGCCACAAATCACCAATGTCTTGGCTCTTCACCTTCTCTTCTTTTTCCCCAAATTAGAACAATATTATACATCCATTTGTAGTGGTTTTTCACCCAAACCCTCACCTGCTCTACTTGTCCCAAGGTTATGTGACGAAGGAAAGCCTTTCCTTTTATAAATATCACATCATAGTCATGGTCATCCAACATGGAAAATGAAACCAATTTCTTCTTCAAAGGTGGAACATACATGCCTTTTTTTAATGTGAGAGGAGAACGAGACTCCCTTTGAAACATAACAATATCAATGTTGGTCATGCTACAAGTTTTATCATCTCCCATTGTGATGTGCATCTAGAGGTCCTTCTCCTCCAAGTCACTAAACAATTCTTTATTTCTGGTCATATGGAATGACGCTCCACTACCCATATTCCACACACTACCCATCACCAATATCACCATTGTTGGGCATCAAATCCCCCCCAGAGCATGTTTTCGGGCTCAAAGCCAAGTTTTCGTTAAATGTATTGTAAGACTCTACGAATTGTGGCTGCAGAGCGCAATGTATAGGTTGAGTCATAGGATTGCCTGCCCTAAGTGTTGTAATGTACTCTAATTTCATGTCGGCCTACGCATGGTTAACGGACCGTGGGATTATATAAATAGAACGAGGCTCTAAGTTGTAAGGATAACCAGAGATAGAATGATGTATGGAAAACACATGGTTGAAGCCTAGAGTAAGATTCTAAGTGCTTTGGGTCATAGTAGTAGGAAAAGGCTATACAGATGAGTGCGTAGGGTGGAGTCGATTCTGTAACCTTGAAAGAAGAATAAAAAAGAAGAGAAGTTGATTCTAAATACTATGTATCTGTTGTTGTATTACTTTCTATGCATTTATATTGTTTTGTTTATCTTCTACATATTGTTGGATTTCACGCCACGAGTACCTGGAAGTCCATATAATTTGAGTTGAGTGGAATAATTTTAGGGAAATTTGTTTATGTAACGAACAACAATAATGTTTTGCGGAAATGTAAATGTTGTGAGATAGTCCTCGCTCTCCTCATCTTCTCCCGCTCTCCTCATATTCAATCCGAGACGTTGAACGTTGTCTCCACGCCATCGATCATCTAATCCACGTATATCAATATTTTCTGATAAACTCTCGTAACCCTCGTAGGAGGCACAACTGCAGGCACTCTGTTAACCCTCTTAACCCTCACAGTAGGCACCAAATTCTCATCTTCAGTTCTGCGAGCTCCCATTGTTGCTGCCGCTGTTGGGTTTTGAGGAATAATTCCTCCGTTTACCTCGGCCTCCACAATTCTCATAATTCTAGGGACCCAGTTTCTACTTTCATTCTGAAGATTTCGACCCGTAATTCCATTGTTTTCTTCCATTGTTGGCAGAATACCTACTTCAACTCAATGTTGCGTTACTCTCCGTTGGATGGATCGCCTAGCCAATGGATGGTATTGATTTTGATCACTCATGGACATGATAAATAGTGTCTCGTTGGGTTGCAGTTGTGACGGTCGTGGTCATTTTTCAAAAGCGACGGGGATGATGACATTCTAATTTTTCAAAGCCGACGCTGATGAGAAATCAAAACATACATTGTGGTTATTATGAGAAGTTGTTGTTGCTGGTGAAAAATATGAGAATCAATTTTTTTTGAAATGTATATTATTATGACAGTAGACACCAAATTCTCAGCTTCAATTCTGCGAGTTCCCGTTGCTGACGCTGTTGAGTTTTGAGGAATATTTCGGCCGTTTACGTCAGCGTCCACAAATCTCATAAGGACCGAGCCTCTACCTTCATTCTGCAAATTTCTCACCCGTAATTCCATTGTTTTGTTCCATTGGTGCCAGAATACCTACTTCAATTCAATGTTGCGTTACTCTCTCTTGGATGGATAGCCTGACCAATGGATGATATATTGATTTTGATAGTTAAATAGTTAAATATTTAAAAAATACTTCTCATTCAATAGTTAAATATCTAAAAAATACTTCTCGTTCAATAGTTAAATACTTGAAAAAATACTCATTAATGTGTTTTCTCTCCTAGTGAAATTGACTTACATGTTATTGGAATAAGAATTTATAGGCTTTCAATTTTCATAATAAATAGGGCAAGAGTGTTCTATGTGGAGCATCATTATCTTCTTAGGTCTTGTTTTAGTTGAGTTTGGATAGAGGTTGGTGTGGGGTCTTGACTCCTACTATTATTGTTTGAGGATCTTGTAGAAATATGAAATTTTGCTTTTAAAATATTGTAATTTTCTAGTTCACAATTTATTATGCAAATGATTTGAGTTATGCTTAGTTTAGGTTTCTTTTAGTAGGTTTATATGAGGCAATTGTATTGCATGTGTATTATTATTCTAGAAAAATATACCACAGCTTGAGAGCCAAGAGGAAATCACAACTGGTATGTTGTAGGTTGTATATCTTTACCATGCTGGATAAATAAAAGAAGTACTGCCTCTTTCTAAGTGCACCTAGCTCAGATTGGGTGAAGAAGGCATATTTATGTATCTCTTGTTTATTCATTTATGTATTTATATTTACCCAATATTTTGTGTATTTAACTGCTCCCTTAATTAATTTCTAACAACTAGTATCATAGTCTAAAGGCTATTTGGCTCATAAACTTGAAGGAGAAAAGGGTTTTACTTCTAGTTGCAGCAATGGTAGAAGATGGTAGGTTTAGGGTCAAGAGATTTAATTCCCAAAACTACTACCTCATCTAGAATATTATTTGTATAAAAAAAAATTGTACCTACCTTTGAGCTTAATAGCATTCAACATTTCAAATGAAATGACAAAAGAACGTTTAGAGAAGGATGATTCAAGTTATCCAGGTTATAGTTTTAACTATGGCATTTCCCAATTTATATGAAGGTATTTCCTATAAAGCTACTATTTTGTAAGAATATGGGATGATCTCAAACTAATCATAAACTAAAACTGAAGTAGAATTCAATATTTTCCAACAATGGGTTAATTCTTAACTTAACCTCTTAATGTGGAAGACTAAAGGAAAAGCAGTTGATTTAATGAATTAAATCAGAACATATGCATCATAATCAAACATGAGTTTGTAGCAAAAACACACATAGAAGACAACAAACATTGATTATGGAGTTCCTCCCTCATGGATTAAGTCTCCTGGTCCCCTTTGGGCATCAACTTTATTAGGATTGATCTAAAAAGGTATTTTACAAAGAAAAAACTAGATGGAATGTGCACCTAGACACTTCTGCTCTATGTCAATAGAAATTTCTCTCTCCAAGCTTTCCAAGGCGTGTCTCCATTCCCAATTCTCCATTCCCAATTCTGGCTCTGGCAAACCAAGATACATTGCCTCTCTAGTTTAGCATGTGTAGACAAGTCTCAAAATCACTTTAATGCCTCCAATGCCTTCATCATGAGCACAAGTAGTCTTATAGCGTGAAGATCAAACTCCTTGGCCTAATTTGGCAAGTGGTTAAACATTAAAGGCTTCAAAGGTCTTAGTCTTGGCATAGGAGGACACCTTAATATAAGTTATATGGTAATTTAATTAAAAGAGAACAAAACTGAAAACTCATAATTGAACCTTAGGATAAAATAATCCAAGTGGCCATCAAGTAACTACGCAGAAAGGTGCCATGTGAACAATGTGTTGCTACGCTCTTGTCTCAAGCAGCCTAACGGCCTGGTGATTCTCACTACCAGTGGAATCAATCTAACTTCATGTGACAATCGCGAAATGGTTCGTTGCTGGTGTTATCATAACTGCACTTCAACGACCTCGTTAACGCTAACACTCTTACATAAACTTTCCCTATAAGTTAACATGTCTTATAACCCCAAAGTTATACAATATCCATTGTAGTTTAAGACATGTTGTTGGTTTGTTAGGGCCTCACTCAGGTAAGATCCTTGTATTAATGGCCTTTTCAACAACACTCAGAATTGGGTCTCACCCCAAGTAGTATGTAGGGGTGTTTGAAGTAGTATGTGGGGTGCTAGAACGAGGTTTACAAACCCTTGAGATGTCTCACAGGTTGAATTGGTCCAACTGCTAGTTAGTGAGTGTTGCTTCGTGCACTACTGTGGAGCTTCTGCAATGCTCGAAGGGCACTTTGTATTATTCCCTTAAATCAAGCCTCATATCTTACCTATCTTATTCCACCAATTAGTTATCTTCATGTAAATAGGAGCCTTGTGTTATATTTAATTATACAACACATTCATATAATTTAGTGCAGCAAATAAGTAAAGTTGCAAATTATACCGAATAATACATAAAGCAAGAAAAGATAGAATATGCTAAAAAATATCTTTATTATATCTTCCCAGAGTTAGAAACTCGACCTACCCTATGCACTTAGCGGGGTTCGCGTACTTAGTTGTAGACTACTAGGCCTCTACACACTTAGCTGCACAACTTTCTCCTACTCTATGATCTATGAACCAAGACACACTTTACACTTCGACTCAACCTCTTAGACTTATCATGCTTCTTTTCTATTCCTCTATTCCCTTCCCTATCTTCTACACTTAGACCCTCTCTCTATTTATACAATCCCATGGTTCGCTTACCATGGGTGGATCTTTGAAGCTCACATTACATTTATAGAAAATAAAGGAGGGCAACCCTATGACTTTGTTATGACTTCGCGCTCCACACCCATACATCGCAGAATCTTTACAAAGGACTTGGTCAAAACTTGGCCTTTAAGCCCCCCCAACAGGCCCACAACATAAACATCGCGACTAGCCCTTGAGTCACTCTAGAGATATTTGAGTGGATTCACTCCAAACTGCTTCAAGGTGAGCACAACTGAATGGCTACATACTAAATCTCCTTTACTCATTGTTCCAAGACTGCGGTTTTGGAACTACTTCCCTTGACGTGTCCCCTGTCTTCGTTTATAGTCCCGCACCTTCGTCCAACTATTTGGAGTGTGAAGAATGTGTTTCTATCGGCTTGTTATATAGTCGAGCCACGCGTGTACAACTTCAATCGATTTCCATTTACTTTGCGTGGGAAATGTTCCCCATTTAGCTCTACGAGTTAGACTGCACCACCGTCGGTGACGTCCTCAACAACATATGGTCTAGCCAATGCATTTTGAACTTTTCCTGGAATTTATCAAACTTATTGTCATATAGTAACAGTAATTCATTTACCTTGAAGGTGTGCAACATAATATGGTGATCATGTGAGGCTTGCTTGTGCTACTTTTGTATGTGTTGATGGAACCCAGCGAGGAACCGCTCCTCTTCCAGTTCTTCCAACTGTGCAAGCACCTCTTCGAGGGCTTCGTGACCCATCATACCTCTAAGTGTTGTGATGCACACACTAGGCACATTATACTCCATTAGCATGACAACTTCCACACCATACACAAATAGAAAAGGTGTCTTGCCCGTGAGTTTCTTTCACGTCGTCTTATAATCCCATAATACCGTCGAAATACGCAGGTCCCAATCATTCTGTTGTGCATTGCAGACTTCAGTCAACATAGTCTCCAGTATTTTGTTGAACACTTCTACTATTCCATTAGCTTCTTGGTGATATAGTATGATTTTCTAATGATAAACCTGAAACTCTTCTGTGAGCATGTTGATTATGTCGTTCAAAAAATGTGTACCGTGGTCACTCATCAAGATTTTCAGACATCCAAATTGGGTCAATACATGTTTGAATAAAAGCTTCGCAATCGTGGAAATCTTGTAGTCTTTGAGGGAGTGTGCTTCTACCCAATGCGTCACGTAATCTATCGCGGTGATAATGTATCTCACACCTGTCTTGTTGGGTTGTGTTATATTCTTTCCACGACTAGCCCACATAGTTAACTCGGTGTTAGAGGGGGGACAGATCCCCCCCTTCGTTGCATCGACTGTGTAGTGAGAGGGAGGGGGAGTGGGGGGGGGTGGTCATAGGGTGTTTGAGGGGTACCCATAACCCCACTTTATGGGGTCTAGGCTAGCACCCTGGGAAATTTTGGTTTTGGACCCTATGTTAGCTTGGGCGGACCCAGCTATGGTTTTATGCATGATTTTCACACATTTTTTTAGACGCGATGGTTTTCACTCCATGGTATTGGATGCTTCGATATGTATAAATATGTAGGATAACATTGAAAGGAAAACAATGAAAAATCAAGCTGGTAGTCCTCGTTTTGGTATCGAAGGAAAAGTCTCTGTGTATATGTGTTTTATGTGTTATGTTCTCGCATTGTTTATTTTCTTTGTTTTAGAATTCATATGCAGGTAAATTCTGTACAGGGTTAAAACCTATATTTGGTATCGAAGTTGTTTTGGCTTCAATGGGATGCCTTTGTTGGTGGTGGGTTTTGGTTGGGCCTATGGTACACCGTATTCAGTGGGAGATCTGCGAGATCGATTCTCGTAGTGAAATAAGATGGCAAGGAGTGGAACGGTAGAGATCAAGAAATTTAATGGTTAGAGTTTTGAGTTGTGGAAACTCAAGATGGAGGATCTGTTGGTGGATAAAGATCAGTGGATGAGGGTAGATCTGGGTACTAAGCCAATGGGAGTGTCTAAAGAGGAATGGAAGAAGATGGATCGAAACGTAAAGAGCACAATATGATTGTGTGTCCTAGATTCAATATTGTTGAATGTATGAGGGGAAGTTACGGCGAAGGCTTTCTTAGACTAGTTAGGGACTTTGTACCAATCTAAGTCTTTGGTGAATAAACTATTCATGCGAAAAAAGCTATATAACCTGAGGATGAAATATGGAGACTTAGTGATAGAGCATATGAACACATTTAATACTGTGGTAAGTCAGTTAGAATCTGTTGCTCATTTCAGATGAAGATAAGTGCATCATTTTGGTTTGTTCTCTACCAGATTCATGGGATAAGCTCGTTAATTAAATAGGTAGCAATGCAACTTCCTTTCAATTTAATGCAATAGTCTCATCCTTGTTAATGGAAGAGAGGAGATGGAAAAATATGGAGAGCGAGAATGGTGATGCCTTGTATGTATGAGGAGAGTCCCAGAATAGAAACAAAAATAAGTCATTGAGTGAGAGATCTAAATGTAAAGGGAGATCTAAGTCTCTAGGAAAACTGATCCAGGTGGATGTTGGTGGCCACCCACCTATCCCATTTGGACCCCCACAACTGTCTCTTTCAGTCTTTTCAGTTTCCTAAATTGTAGCACAGTTTACTATTTTTAGCAGTTTTTTT
>APFE030470434.1:0-13454 GCA_000404065.3 Pinus taeda | reverse complement strand
AAAAACATGTAAAGGTGGTGTGCTGGAAATATGAAAAGGAAGGGCACTACAAAATGGATTGTAAATCTAAAGCTCCTCATAAAAGAAAGGGATCTTATGATGCTCCTTCTATAGAGGTGAAATCCACCTCAGATGAAGGTGGGGATGTATATTGGCTTCTTCAAGTACAGATGTAAATCATGAGGCATGGTTGATTGACTCACATGCATCCTTCCACTTCACTCCCCATAGAGACTGGTTCTACGAGTATGATAAATACGACGGTGGTGATGTCTTCTTAGGGGATGAAAGGAAGGCTAGAATCATTGGTTGCAGAAAAGTAAAGTTGAAGTTGCAAGGTGGAAATGTTAGAACACTTCGAGATGTTCTCGCATTTTCCTGCATTGACCAAAAATCTAATCTATGTAAGCAAGTTGGATGATGCAGATGTAAAAATAGTGTTCAAGAAGGATACCTGGAAGATGGTTCAGGGAGCACTAGTATTGATGCGGGGAATTTGGATTAGAACTTTGTACAAGCTGCAAGGTAGCACAGTTGCTGATGGGTGAAACAGTTCTATGGTTCTTGAAAGTGGAGCAAAAAATCTAGTGGTCTATGGAGAGAAGACCATGTTGTGGCATCAAATACTTGGACATATTGGAGAGAAAGGCCTTCAAATACTTCATGGTAAATGTATGGTACAGGTATGAGTAATAGCTATCTCGATTTTGATTTTTGTGAAAATTTTGTTGGTGTTATGACACAGGTTTAGCGCTATGACACAGGTGTTTTCCTTGATGGAAGCTCACTCAGATGACAGATCATAGTTCAGAATCACAGAATGAAGGAAAAAGAGGTATATGCAGGTTCCCCTTGACCAAACTACGTATACACGCAGGTTAGCAGACCAAAAGGCACGTATGCATATACTCACACTTTCATGCAAGGAAAAGTGAATACATGTTGGAAAACTTGGTTTTGGTCCATGGTATTTTGACCCATGGTATTGGTCCAAGGTATTGATTCTAATGTGGTTTTGGACCATGGTATTGAGTAATGCCTAGGACTATAAAAGGAGGACGAGATCATTAGGCAAAGGAATTCAGGCATTGAATATCTAATGAAGAGCAAGATCTAGAGTACCGATCATTTGGTTATGGTGCATAGTTGGATCTCAATCAAGGAGGAACATGAGCGCTTGAAGAAGGATAAGTTCTATTGATGGGTCAAGATCTTTAGGCTTGAAGAGAAGTATCTTTGTGTGGTTTTGATATTTTATAATTGGTGCATGTCATAATGTGTAAATCGGATGATCTCGGTATAATTAATGTCTGAATAGTTGTAAAGGTTAAATCATCTTTTACAGATCTATACACAGGTTCAATATAGCAAAGGCGTGTATACACGGTGGTTCGACATTTAAAAACAACGTATATGTAGGTCTTCCTTCAGATAATAGCATATGAATCCAAGTTCAACACATTGAAGTAGCGTACGTCCCATAAAATATGTGTTAGCTACTTTTGTTTGTTGTTGCGGTGTTCTGGGTTCTGCATTGGGTTCTGGTTACTATTACTACTTTTTGGTTACAACATTCAGAAAATTGATTGTTTGATTCAGTTTTGGCTGGTGCAAAGGAGATTGTTTGATGCAGATATATTTGATGTTTGATTGATGTCATTTATCGATCCATTCTGAAAATTTATGAAATGTGGTCCCTAGAATAAAAGAGAAGGTTCTAGCCTTCTCCAGGTAGAAGCCTGTGTACTAGTATAAGACTGCACCAGTACAAAATTTGTAAAAGAAGTTTTTTATTAAAGAAAAAATCATACGATTACAACATGTGGTTTTCACCCACATTAGGTTTCCACCTTATAACTTGTGTTCATGTGTGTGATTGCCTATTCTGTTTATTGCATCTCATTATTGGTTATATGGCTCTCATACACAGATTAATGATCAACTATCTAAATTATAATATTGCAAGGTATAAGTTGGTTGCTCTAAACACAATTGTGTATACACGTAGGTTCCATTAATAGAAATAATGTATATAAATCTGTTTATGGAAATGAAATATTGTTAAATTGCTAATACTGATTCACCCCCACCGTCTCAGTATTATTTCCAACAATTGGTTTCAAAGCAGGTCCATCAGAAAAAGATTGATTGCTTGAAGGAAAATCTATCATCATGAGTACCTATGAAAGATAGGGATCCATTAGACCACCAATCTTCGATGGGAGCAACCTCATCTATTAGAAGTTAAGAACCACAACCTATCTCCAATCTCTTGGAATAGAAGTCTCGGAAAATGTGGTAGGCCGATAAACATTTCCGTCAGTAATTCATACAGATACTGCAGGTAAATAGCAGTATGAAACAAATGCCAAGGTTGTCAACACACTATTCGGGGGTCTATCACAATCAGAATTTGTCAAGGTTATGCAGCTCAAAACTGCCAAAAAAATATGGGACAAGATCGTTCTAAGCTATGAAGGAGACGATCACGTAAAATGTGCAAAAGTACAATCTCTCATAATTAAATATAAATCTCTCAAAATGCACAATGATGAAAGTATAGCTAATTACCTCTTACGTATAGATGAAATTGTTAATCGCATGAAAAACCTGGGTGAAGAGATAAAAGAAGTTACTGTAGTTGAAAAGGCTTTGAGATCCCTGTCTTCTAAGTTTGAATCAAAAGTTTCTACCATAGAAGAAAAGTATAATCTTCAAAGTATTACTGTGACAACTTCTTTCGAAATGAGAAAAGGAGGTCCGTCAGATATGAGAGAAGCTGCATTCAAGGCTTCGGGAAGAGAAGAGCTCAATTAATCGGGACAAATTTCAGAAGGAGAGGAAGAAGTAAACTTTGCCAAGAACCTTCAAGAGGGTTATGCAAGATTCAGAGGTAAACTACCTTTCAAATGCTTTATGTGTGGAAGATTCGGTCATTATGCAGCCAAATGTCCTCATAAAGATAAGTTGGATAAAGGTAAGGAACCGACAAAATGGAATAGAAAACAGACTGTAAGTAAGAAGAGCTACTATACACATGAATATACCGATGGTTTATCAAGTAGTGATGAAGATGAACATGTTAATGATTATAGACTTTTGATGGCTTTTGAAGATGATGATTTCTTGGATGCTTTAGATGAAGATGGTCTCTATGAAGAAATTTCTAATCTTATAATTTGTTTAGAAGAAAAGAGTTTGATTATAGATACTCTCACATTCCAACTTGTTGAAAGGGAAAAACACAATGAAAAGTTAGAATGTGAAATTCTGGGCCGAAGAAAAGATATTGAGAAAACAAAAGCTCTCAATATTAGATTTGCTAAAAAATCAGAAACTTTAGATGAAAGTATCAAAGTGTAGCGTTCTCATCTAATAAAGACAGGTGTTAGATATACGGAAGAAGCATCTCAAGCATAGAAGCCATCAACCTCCAAAAGCTATCTTGATGCAGCAAGGAGAAGTGAATAGGTTAACAATCATCAACAAAGGCATAAAGCAGATCATAAAGTAAATTAGGTTCAATCTACTTCAAGGATGAACAGAAGCTATAACCAACTACAAGTAAATCAATCTCAATGTGCTTCAAGAATGGATGTCAATGGAAACTACAATTGTCAAGTCAGTGGATTTGATAATCACAGGAACATCTTTTATGGCCATTGTTTTTCATGTCATAATTTTGGACACAAAGCTTCTCAATGTGTTGCTTACAAGACCATCATGACTAGAGAAGCATGAAATTAAAGGAATGTGATTGGGATCATGAAAATTATCTACAATAATTTTTTTGCTCTTGAAATTGAAATAGAATGCTCTATGTGTAACAACTTTGGTCATGAAGATTCTGAATGCAGGAGTAAATTTTAGAAAACATCTCAAAAGGAGCAAGCTTCATGGGGTCCCAAAACATGGAGAAAGAAAGAACCACAAATAGAAAGATGTGGAATAACCTTATATGCAGAAGGACAAGAAAATCAGGGGTATATCGACAGTGGATGCTCAAAACACGTGACAGGTGATAAAGAAAAACTTCAATCATATAATGCCTTAGCAAAGAAAAAGAAGATCTCATTTGGTAATGACTCTCCTGCAGTCATAAAAGGTAAAGGCTCCGTTCTCTTAAAAGAAAAGGTTAAAGCTAGGAATGCTATGTATGTAGATGGTATAAAGCATAATCTATTGAGTGTGAGTCAAATGTTAAATCAATGAAATGAGGTAGTATTTCGATCAAATGGATGTGTTGTTCATGAGCTTGATACAAGAGAAACAGTGATAAAAGGTGTAAGAACTCCAAACTACCTGCACATACTGAAGGGGGGACAACAACAGTGCTACCTAAGAAAAAATGAACACTAGCTATGGCATAGAATATTTGAGCATCTAAGCTTCCCTCAAATAAGAAAAGCATTTAGATACAAGGTTGTTCATCATGTTCTAGATATGAGATTCCAGAAAACACAATATGTAAATCATGCCAATTTGGTAAGCAAACCAGAGCACATTTCCCTGAGAAGGAAGGATCGGCTAGTAAGCCTCTTGAACCTGTTCAGACTGATTTATGTGGACCATCTAGGAAAGGTCACCTCGTGGAGAAGAATAAATTATATTTTTCATTGAAGACTTTTCCAGAATGTGTTGGATAGGACTTCTAAAGCATAAGGACAAAGATTTCGAAAAGTTCAAAGCCTTCAAATCCTTAGTTGAAAATGAATAGATTGCAAAATCAAATGTCTCAGGTCTGATCGAGGAGGGGAATTTACCTCAGATGAATTCTTCGACTTCTAGGAAGAACATGGAATAAGAAGGGAATTATATACAGAAAGAACTCCTAAGCAAAACGGAGTGGTAGAAAGGATGAACATAATTGTTCAACAAATGGATCGTGCTATGCTAGATGAGTCTCGAACTCCTGCAACCTTCAGGGGAGAAGCTGAATTTTCTACCGTCACTATTTTCAACAAAAAAAAAAAAATTGGTAAACAACACTTAAACTCCACATGAACTTTTGTATGGTAAGATTCCTACTATAAAATACTTCAAAGCTTTTGGAAGAAAATGTTACATCAAAAGGACCGATGAAAAGCTTGGAAAGTTTGAACCTAGAGCAGATGAAGGCATTCTCCTTGGTTAGTCTTCCCAAAGTAAATGATACAAGTGTTATAATAAAAGACTTGGGAAAATTGTTGAAAGTATTGATGTTGTGGTTGATGAAGCAAGAAAAAGTCCAAAGCAGTTAAAAACGAAAGATTATGAAGAAGATGAGGACTACCATTCCATATAAAATCAGAAATATTCGAAAGAAGAAACCAATAAGGCACTAGAAGAACAGATAAGCATAGAAGAAAAGACCCCATCCAGGTGTGTTCTGAAGAATCATCCAGAGACTAAAATTTTTGGGCAAAAAGAGGTAGGAGTAGAGACAAGAAGAACTATTACAAAAGCTTCAATCTATCTAGCATTGCTTTCCTCCATTGAACTGCAAAATGTAAATGAAGCATGCAAAGATGAATGTTGGGTCAAGGCCATGAATGAAGAACTTGAGCCGATTGAAAGGAATAATACTTGGGAATTGGTTCCTAGACCTAATGATAAGAATGTCATAGAAACCAAATGGATATTGAAAAAAACGTTGAATGAAAATTGAGAAGTTATTAGAAACAAGGCCAGACTTGTTTGTAAAGGGTATGCTCAACAAGAAGGTATAGACACTGAAGACACTGTTGCACCTGTTGCTAGACTTGGATCCATAAGGATGTTTATTTCTCTTTCTAGTTTTTAGAAGTTCAAAGTATATGAAATGGATGTGAAATATTCCTTTCTTAATGGAGACCTAGAAGAAGAAGTGTATATCGAGAAACTAGATGGATTCATCCTTGGGAATGATCCAAAACTTGTATGCAGACTTAGAAAAGCTCTCTATGGTCTAAAACAAGATCTAAGGGCCTAGTATTACTGTCTTGAAAAATACCTTCATCAACAAGGTTTTTCAAACGGATTAGCTGATAGCAATCTATATATAAAAATTGACAATGATAAATTGCTAATACTTGTTATCTATGTTGATGATATCATTTTTGGTAGCAATGAAGAAGCCATGAGTCAAAACTTTGTCATGGTAATGCAGAAAGAGTTTGAAATGTCCCTGCTTGGTGAGCTCACATATTTTTTTGGCTTACAAGTTCGACAAAATAAAGATGGTATTATTTTATCACAAACCAAGTACCTCAAGCAGATCTTGAAGAAATATGGCATGGAAGATTCTAAACCAATATGTTACCCTATGGTAACACGATGGAGTGCGCAAATGATGAATCAGCAATAGTACATCAACCAACCTATAGATCCATGATTGGTAGTCTACTCTATCTAATAGGTACCCAACCACACATCATGCATGCAGTGGGAATAGTTGGAAGATTCCAAGAAAATCCAAAGGAATCACACCTACAGGTAGTCAAAAGGATCTTCAAATATCTCCAAGGAAATCATAATTTTGGCTTATGGTATCTTAGGGACACAGATCCTACACTTCATGCATACACAAATGCAGATTGGGTAGGAAGCATGGATGATAGAAAAATAGTAGTGGTGGTGCATTCTATATGGGTTCCAAATTAGTGTCTTCATTCAGCAAGAAACAAAGTTCAATTGCATTATCTATAGCTAAAGCAGAATATGTGGTTGTTGCATCTTGTTGCACACAACTCCTTTGGATGATGCAAACATTGCAAGACATTCAAATGAGATGTACTCCACCCATCTCCATTCTATCTGATAATACAAGTGCAATCAGTATTTTAAAGAATCTGGTCATGCATTCCAAGACCAAGTATATACCTATCAAATATCATTTTCTCCGGGAACAAGTGCTTGAACAAAAATTCAAATTGGAGTATATTCCCTCCAAGGAACAAGTTGCTAATATATCCATCAAACCACTGCCTAGAGAGACATTTGAATACCTCAGATAGAAGCTAGGAGTAGTTGATGCATCATTTTGCTGTTGACACTTATCTCTTTCAGAGAACAGTGGTTGTAGGTGAGTTTCATGAAGTGTATCCGTGTACATACACCATTTTCTATGGATATAGCCACATATATGTTGGTTTGAAGAATATTAATGGGCTAGACATAGGTTGAAAAGAGTCCGATATGGGTCTATCGGTGATCATCTGGCATAGGTTTAGAGGGAGCATATACTTCTAATAATGAATTATCATTGCTGGCATTACCTTAGAAGATCTTGGTACAATTTTGCAGTTGTTTTTTATTCAGGTGGAATAGGTGTAGAGGGAGACCATGGTTGCTCGTCTAGATGGTAATTGACAAATGCTACAGATGATAGTCGTTGATGACTATCATAGTCTTGTTTTAGATATTTTGTCTTTATGTTATGTATAACTTTTACTATCAAGGTCATGTAACAACCTATTTTGTTTCCCCACTTGGTTGGGTGGATGAATAAATCTTGCTATATACCCACTTGGCTCGGAGATGGATGTATGTATGAGTCTTTGGTGATAGGAAGGTCATTTATGATGTATATAGTCATGTTCTTCTTGTAAAATGTTTGTTTACAGACCTTGTTTATATTCAAGTGGAGCATGAACAACACACTTTAGCAGATCAGAGAATTCAACATGTACTCAGAGGGAGCATAACCTTTTGCCCTTGATGATAAATGGGGAGAATGAATTGAGGTTGCCCTCAAGTCCAAAGGGGGAGATTTGTTGGCATTATGACATAGGTTTGGCGCTATGGCATAGGTGTTGTCCTTGACGGAAACTCACTCAGATGACAAGTCATAGTTCAGGATCACAGAAGGAAGGAAAAAGAGGTATACGTAGGTTACCCTTGACCAAATGGTGTATACACGAAGGTTAGCAAACCAAAAGGTACGTATGCCTATACATGCACTTTCACGTAAGGAAAATCACGCACATGTTGGAAAACTTGGTTTTGGTCTATGGTATTTGGTCCTTGGTATTTTGACCCATGGTATTGGTCCAAGGTATCTTGTTTGAAGTATTGACCCTAGGTATTTGGTCCAAGGTATTGATTCTAAAGTGGTTTTGGACCATGGTATTGAGTAAGGCCTAAGAGTATAAAAGGAGGAGATCATTAGGCAAAGGCATTCAAGCATTGAATATCTAATGAAGAGCAAGATTGAGAATATTGGTCATTGGGTTATGGTGCATAGATTGATCTAAATGAAGGAGGAACTTGAGCACTTGAAGAAGGATAAGTTCTATTTATGGGTCAAGATCTTTAGGCTTGAAGCGAAGTATCTTTGTGCAATTTTCATCTTCTATAATTGGCACATGTCGTAATATATAAATCTAATGATCTCGATATAACTAATGTCTAAATAGTTGTAAAGGTTAAATCATCTTTTACAGATCTGTACGCAGGTTCAGTATAGCAAAGGCATGTATACACATTGGTTCGGAATTTAAAAACAACGTATATGCAGGTCTGCCTTCAGATAATAGCGTATGAATGCACGTTTAACAAATTGAAGTAGCGTACATCCCATAAAATATGTATTAGCTACTTTTGTTTGATGTTGCATTGTTCTGGGTTCTACATTGGGTCTTAGTTACTATTACTGTGTTCCGGTTACAACATTCAGAAAAGTGATTGTTTGATTCAGTTTTAGTTGGTGAAAAGGAGATTGGTTGATGCAGATATATTTGATGTTTGATTCATGTTATTTATGGATCCAGTCTAAAAAATTATGAAACATGGTCCCTCAAAGAAAAGAGAAGGTTGTAGCCTTCTGTAGGTCAGCGCCTACATACTAGTAAAAACATCTTCTAGTACAAGGGCTGAGGGGGTTGTAACCCCCTTCTAGGAAAATTTGGAGAATGAGAGAGGGTTGTATAGTTCTATAGGTAGAAGCCTGCATACTGCTATAATGCTACACGAGTGAAAAAATTGTAAATGAAGTTTCTTATTAAAGAAAAATTGCAATGATTGCAGCAGGTGGTTTTCACCCACATTGGGTTTCCACCTTATATCTTGTGTTCATGTGTCTGATTTCCTGTTCTATTTACTGCATTTGATTACTAGTTATGTGGTTCTGATACACAGATTAAGGATCAACTAACTAAGTTATAATATTGCAAGGTATATGCTAGTTGCTCTAAACACAGTTGTGCACACGCCAGTTTCATTGACAGAATTAGCATATATAAATCTATTTATGGAAATGAAATATTGTTGAATTGCTAATACTGATTCATCCCCCCAATATTATTTCCAACAAATTGCGTATATGGGAAGTAGAATTGGGTGAGTTTCACCTCTGGTGGTAAGAGGGCGAAACATATATTAGATCTTGTGCATAGTGATGTGTTTGGACCTCTGAAAGTTCCATCACTTGGTAAGTCTGTGTACTATGTATCATTTATAGATGACTTCTCAAGGAATACATGGATATATTTCCTTAAGAAGAAATCTAAATTCTTTGATACGTTTAAAGAATTCAAGGCTCTGGTGGAAAACCAGACAAAGAAGAAGATAAAGGTGTTGATGACAGATAACGATGGGGAATTTTGCAGTAAGGAATTTGAAGAATTTGGTAAGAAGTGTGGTATAGCACGACAGAATAATACTCCATATACAACTCAGCAAAATGGAATTGTAGAAAGAATGAACAAGATGTTGATGGAAAGGGCAAGAAGCATTCTTAGTGGTGTCGGCTTAGGACAAGAATTCTCGGCAGAGGCGGTGGATACAACATGTTACCTGGTCAACAAATCACCTTCATCTACGTTGGAGGATAAAACTCCACAAGAGGTATGGACTAGTAAGAAACCTTCTCTTTCACATCTGAGGGTATTTGGATGTGATTCATATGTACATGTTCCAAAGGAAAAACGAACCAAGTTGGATAGTAAATCTGAAAAGTACATATTTATTAGCTATAAGGATGGTTTAAAGGGTTATAAGCTTTGGAACCTAGTAACAAGGAAGGTTGTGTATAGTAGATATGTGGTGTTTAGAGAGGTGAAAGATGTTATTAAACATGAAGTTCAATGAAAGGAACTTGAGAAGATAGAGTTTGAGCTAAAGGAGAAAGAATCAG
This sequence comes from Pinus taeda, assembly GCA_000404065.3. Lineage (NCBI taxonomy): Eukaryota > Viridiplantae > Streptophyta > Pinopsida > Pinales > Pinaceae > Pinus > Pinus taeda. The sequence continues at coordinate 3,361 of APFE030470434.1, read as the reverse complement.
ACTATACAGCAGAGGAGGAATCAGAAGATGAAGAGCCACAAGACTATACAGCAGAGGAGGAATCAGAAGATGAAGAGCCACAATCTCCAGGTGTGAGAAGATCAGTTCGAGAAAGAAGGCAGCTAGAAATGTATAGTCCATATGCTTTCTATTCATATTTTTCTTTATCTATTACTAATGATGATCCCAGAACTGTGAAGGAAGCAGTAGATTCAGAGGATGAAAAACTATGGAAAGAGGCCATGGTTGATGAAATGGCATCTTTGCACAAAAATGAGACTTGGGATTTGGTGGAGTTGCCAGCTGGAAGGAAACCTATTGGTAGCAAATGGGCGTTCAAGAAGAAGTCAAATGCAAAAGGAAACGTGGAGAAATATAAATCTCGGTTGGTAGAAAAAGGTTATTCACAAGTGCCAGGAATTGATTTTGGTGATGTTTTTTCTCCTGTTGCCAAGCTAACTTCTATTAGATTACTTTTAACTATTGTTATTGCTTTTGATTATGAGGTAGAAGCGATGGATGTGAAGACAACATTATTCATGGGGATCTAGAAGAGGAGATCTACATGAAGCAACGTGAAGGCTTTGTGGTGAAGGGTAAGAAAGAACTAGTATGCAAATTAAAGAAGTCTCTGTATGGATTAAAATAGTCACCAAGGATGTGGTATCAGAAATTTGATACATTTGTATGGGGACTTGGCTTCACCAGAAGAAAATCAGTTCACTATGTGTATTTTAAATTAATTGGTGACTATGTTGTTTACTTGGTCTTGTATGTGGATGATATGTTGCTGGTTGGAAATGAAAAAGAAATTATCCAGGATTTTAAGACCATCCTCCAAATTTGACATGAAATATCTTGGTATTGCAAACTATATTTTGGGCATGGAAATTAAAAGAGATCGAGAAAATAGAAAGCTCTAGTTAAACAAGAGGAATTATGTAAAGAAAACACTGCATAGGTTTAATATGTAGGATAGTAAACTGGTGAAGGTTCCTATTCCTGTAGGTGTGAGGTTATGTTAGGCCCCTATACTACTACTGTAACCCCTTATTGTTATTAGTACAAACCACTTATTATATTTATGTACCCATGTAGTGCCCATATTGTTACTATTGTGCCCCATAGAAGCCCACTACTGTAATTATTGTGCCCTTACATTATTATTGTTATGTCGGAGCCCTTAGACTCCTATATATAGAAAGGAGGTCTTTTCATTTGTATCATCCAAGAATTGTTCATTTATGTAATGTAAAGTAGGTTGTCCCCTTGAAGAGGCTGAATTATAAGGCGTTGATCTATCTTTTCTATCTTTTCTTGAGCTGGTTTCATAACATTTGGTATTAGAGCTTTGGATTCTAGGGTTTCACTGCTCCAAACAGGTCATCATGGAATTTTCTCTATAACTTTTTTTCTGTGACATTTCAGAATCACAAAAAAAACCCATTTGAGAAGAGATCGCGTTGAACGTGGGGCCCGAATTTCAGAGATTTGCGTGCTATATTTGCAGCGATATAATCTGAGGAAGTTTGCCTTTTTGCAGACTACTGAATTACATTCCAAACAGGTGACCTGGGAAAAATCGTCAAAAGTTTCTCTCTGAGGATCGGATTAAAATTTCGTAACAAGGTACAGAAAGAGGACGGACTTTAGTTTCTTGTATACATTTTTCAGAGTCAAAGGTTGAAACAGTGACACGTGGCATGTCGTACAAGTTCGCTCTACTGAATTAGTCGATAATCAGGTCACTGTGGGATAATTGGCATAAATCTTCATTGGAGAATCCAATTGGGGTCAGACTGGTGGCATTGGAAATAGGACATAGAGGACTACTACAGGGCATAGTTTCAGAACTTAAAGATCTGTAAGTACAGAGTAACCGTCATTTCAAGATCGAGCTCCTAAAATCAAGAAAAAGCAAGATGAAGAAGTTTGATGGCAAGGATCCAGTAAATTGGATATGTCAGATGGAGCAATATTTTGATCTACATGGTGTACCACTATTACAAAACGTATGTATTGCATCTTCATATTTAGAACCAGATCAATTTTTATGGTATAAAGGGCTTTGTTCTCATAAAAAACTTGTTACGCGGTCAATTTTCACAGAGGAAATGATAGCACATTATGAGGATACAAAGAGAAACACCTTCTTTAGAGCAACACCACAACAATTGGAAAGAGTAAAAGGGCTTTGTGACATACTAGAAAGTAAAATTATGGCAACAATGAATTCTACCCCTCACAGCTATGAACATGGAAGTGTTGTTTCTCCTAGCCTTCCACAACCTACAAGGGTTACACCACAACAATTGGAAGAAAAAAGGGAGAAAGGGCTTTGTTACAATTGTGATAGAAAATGCACTAAAGGTCATAAGTGTGTTGAGAAGAAATTATTTTACATAGAGTATGAAGAGGAGGAGGAAAAGGATCAAGAAACATTGAAAGAAGAGGATATACACCAGGATCCAACCCAAAAGATAGAAGAAATGAATCAGACCATATCTTGCAAAGCATTGGCAGGAATTACCACTCCTCAAACTATCGAGATAGAAGGAAATATCAAGAAGAAAAAGGTGCAACAAGTGAAAGATCACATCAATACAGAATAAATGAATCCAACCATATCTTGTAATTCATTGGTCGAAATTACCAGTCCTCAAACTATCAAGATAGAAGGACATATCAAGAAGAAAAATGTTCAAGAAGTGAAAGATCACATCGAGCGTCAAGAAATGAATCCAACCATATATTTTAAAGGATTGGAAGAAAATACCACTCCTCAAACTCTAGAGATAGAAGGACATATCAAGAAGAAAAAGGTTCAAGAAGTGAAAGATCACATCGAGTATCAACGACAAGTTCTCCAACTTTTAAAGGATAATGCCACTTTGGTGCAAAATCAAATGAAACAACAGGTAGATCAACATCATAGTGAAAAATGTTTTGATGTAGGTGATTGGGTGTTCTTACCGCTACAACTCAAGAAAGCTATTTATGAGAAGGAAATGTTGGCAATACTACATGCACTTAAAAAATGGCGACCTTACCGAATGGGAAGACTCTTCAAGGATGAGGATGTGGAAGCATTGTTTTGTGCTATTTCTATTATCCAACCAAATTGGATAAGCAAAGCAATGGATGAATGGAAGAAGGACAAAGAAGTATGGCCACTTATTCAAAAGTTGCAAAAGATCCCAATTCAAACAATATTGCCAAAAATTGAAGAGGAAGGAAAAATCATATTGGAACCTGGAGCAGTCACAGAAACAAGAACCCGACAGCTACGAAATCGATCAATTTCAGAGTATCTCATAAGGTGGAAGAACTTACTAGCTGAATATTCCACATGGGAGGACAA
>APFE030470424.1:0-15905 GCA_000404065.3 Pinus taeda | reverse complement strand
CATGGTAAATTCCTCTATCAAGAGGATGATGCTTTTCAGCATAGTCACAGGTGAATCCCTCTGTCAAGAGGAAGGTGTTCTTCAGCACATTGTTATGGTGAATCCCTCTGTCATGAGGAAGGTGCTCTTAAGCACAGTTTCAAGTTAATCCCTCTATTAAGAGGAAGACTATTTTGTTGCTTGTGGAACTGCATGTGAAGCAGTGTTGGAGAATCCCTCTATGAAGAGGAAGATGCTTTTTAGCATAGACAGGTGAATCCCTCTGGTTTCGAGGAAGATGTTTTTCAGCATAGACAGTGGTGAATCCCTCTGTTAAGAGGAAGACTCTTTTGTAACAACAGCATGTCAAGGAGTTGAGAAAGTGTCTGGGTATGACCGAATGCCCAACAGTTGAAATTAAAGGGGAGTGTTGAAATTATAATTTCAACCGCATGGTCCAGCATTTAATGCACCCCAAAACCACCACATCAAACCTAAAACCGGCGGTAAGTTATCGCACCACTCACTAGCGTAAAGTGGTTTCCGGATGAAGGGCTCCGATGCAATTTGGTGTAGCCACGTGGATTGCCGTGACATCAGCACCTGACATTTATCGGACGATAAATGTCGGTCAACTCACCCCGCCTGATATGCGTCCGATCAGCTCAAAGAGTGTCCGCCGTTCGATCGCGAGAAAGGTGCATACGGGGTGTGGTAAACTTAAATAATGTGTGGAGTAAAGTTCGATCAGAACACCCCATCTGATACCCGTCCGATTGAACCAGATCTGCTCCAAGTTTTCTCACCGTCGGATCAAGGTCAAACAGGGTACACTCTGCAGGGCATGGAGAATGCGTAAAGTTTTATTTTTCACCAGTGAATTAATTCATGAGTACCTTCGCCATGTGGAAAATTAAATGGCGTATTTAATTTTATTATTTTTTTTGAAGCTCGTTGACTATAGGTTATGATTTTAGTTTTTATGTTTATCGCATATGAAAAAAAGAGCGACCCTTGCAGCGCGAAAAGGAGAGGGGAAGAAAGCACAGAAGTGCGGGTGAATTTTTTTTTGTATTGTCATGTAATTTTTTGTGTGGTTCATTTGTGAATACGCAATGAAAACACACAGCAGTGTGTAAGAAAAAAAAGAACAGAGGAGCAAATGAAGACCATGGTGAAAACGCAGCAGGGGTAAAGTTTTTGTTTGTAATGTGATGTAAGAAAAAGAATGCACAGCAGTGCAGGAGAAGGCAGAGAAGTGAAAGAAGAAAAACCATGGGCAAGTATGTGAAACCATGAATTGTTTCACACAGCAGTGAAAAGGTAAATGTGTAAATCCCTGTAATTTTTGTTTTCACACAGCAGTGAATGTAAATGAAATATTTACACACAGTGGTGTAAAATTTCAAAGGAGACAGAGTAATTTCTCTTGTAATGTTTTGGTGAATCCCTCTGAGTGAAAGAGGATGAATATGTCTCAGTAAATTCTCAGGTGAAAACAGAGTTTTGGTTGAATGTTGTTTTTAGTAAATCCCTCTCAGCAAAGAGGATGAATATGTATTAGTGTTTTTATCTTAATGAATGGAAATCTTTATGGTGGTGAAATACTCAGTAAAAAAAAATTTAAGGGTTCCCTGTGCACAAAAAATCCTGGAGTAGAAGTAAAACAAAGCATTGACTCTGTGTTCAGTTAATGTTTGGTCTTGGTATTTTCCATCACAAAAATACCCAACATCCACCTGCATTCTGAAAATACTTTACCCATCTCCTCCCTGTAATTCGGGTTTTATAGGCAACTCTTCAATCACAAATTATTATTATTCGTTGTCTTGATGTAGAGAGTTGGTAAGTTGATGTGCCTTAATATTGTTAAGCACAAGGGTTTTGAAACCATTGACATCACTGGAACTTTTAGGGTTTTGGGTAAAACATCACTTCCTAGTGACTCACGGTCTAGTAATCTATGAAATCCATTTCAGTACTGCCCTCTTCTTATTTATGATTTTCTAGTTTATTCATTTTACAAGTTTCTTTCGTCAAGTTGGAAGGGTCCACTAATTCATGGTTTTCTCTTCATTCGTCACTTTCCCCTCAGAGTGAACCCATGCACACCTTAGAAAAGCGCGCTCACTCATAGAGATTGTCCATCCCAGATTGGTTAGAATTTTGGGAACCACTCTCTATTCTATTTTTTCATTTTATATCATCCTTGTTCTTATAAAATCGAAGTTTTTCTTTTTGTAGTAATTCCCATATTATGCTTTAATTCTAGGTGTTCGCAGTATTTTAGGATCATTTCCCATGAATTTCATTCCTATTTGCGATTAATTCTTGGTTTGTGGCTCTATTTCCATCAAGACTAAGATCGTTGTTGTGTAACATTCCTGAGTGGTTTATCTCTGGTTCCTTCATTCAAGGAAGGAATGAAGACCAATATTTTATCTATCTACTATGTGTGGATCTCATGTACTCTAAATCTTGTTTCAGTTTAAGAGTGGCCCAAGATACTAGCGCAAACATGTTTTCTATTTTAACCGGCATAGTTTTCTAGTAGATCTATATTAAAATGTTTATTAATAATATGACTGAGTTTTGATTAACACCTATTTTTGACATTGTTTTAAAAATGTATTATGGTCTTCAGAACTAGGACAATATTTTTGTTTATGTAGCTGAAAATTCCAATACTTTATATACCTATTATCGAATGACCTTGGCATGTAGGATATGTTGTGCTATTTTGGATTATATAATTTACCAATTGCATGTATATTACAGTTCTTCATCCTTATATCTATAGCTAGTGTGGTGATGTAAATGTTCTTAGTTATATCGATTCGTTTTCTAAAATTTCCTTTCTCTCTTTTAACCTCATCGTAGGAGCTCAAGTTGAATCAAAGTTTTTTTTATATATTAAATAACCTATTGAATTTTGATTTATGTATAACAATACCAAGTTCACTATGCCCCACCGTCAACTTGAAAATTGAACCCAAAAATAAGTTTCACAATAAACTATATATCTCCAGCTTCTGCTACTATCGAATTTCTCTATTTAATTTAATAAGAATTCTTGCCTAATATATGATACTTTTCAACTTATGATTACAATCCCTTAATTATATAGTAGACTCATCCAATGGACTTTTAAAATTGATCCTTCTAATTCAAATATATGTGTCATTAACTAGAATCTACCACATAGAATAAAATAAGCATAGAACTATAACCAATTAGAATATAACTAAATACACACCATCATCCTTTTTGAGTCCTCAATACTAGCTTTTTTGAATTAAATTGATTTCCTTATTAATTAGTATTTATTCTTAATGGAGAGTTCCATTTTTATAGATTTGGTTGCATCATAGTATATTTAACATCTTTATGCCTTCTCCCTTAATTTGATTTTACTATGCCTTACTCCAATATTTTCTAATCTTAAGGTTTTACAAATCCTAGCAACCATAACTACATACGTAGGATTCTAACATTCTCTAATAAAATTGAACTTCATAATACTAGCAGCCACATGTTATTGCTAATCTTATGATGATAACTTCATTCACATGTCTATTCAGAAATTGCCACATCTTACCACATCTTATATCTACGTAAATAAGAAGATCCCATATATATCTATTCATATCATAAATAACAACAACATAAAAACAAATGGAATCAAATGACCTAAAAACACCTGTTACAATTAATTCAAACTAGAATGGCTGATAGGGATTCACTTGGAACTCGAACACCACCACCCAACCTAGAACTAAATTCCTCCAGTTCACCCCCGAGCTGAGAGTACTTTCCCATGTATCAACCCCCTCAGTTGATCCATTAAATACGAATTTAATACATTCTTTCATCATACAGTTTCCTTTAATGGCGTCCCACTTTTGTGGCTCTTTTTATCCACTTGCCTAGGATTTTCAATAAAAGCCCACCTTTCTCTCCCGCAGTGCTTTTAGGCTTAATTCTCCAGCTAAGGAACTTAATGGATTTTTCTGTCCCATCCATTAATTTTCTCTAGAGTCTCATCTATAATTCTTATCATGAAAGAATCATAAAATCTCATTTACCAATGAGAATTTATTTGGCAAGAATCTCAATTCTAGGTGTCTTATTTCCAAGCGCATTCATCCCATTTATTTATTTATTAATAAATATTCATTTACCTAATTCCAATTTTTTTTCATTTATTTTCTCCCATTCTATCCAACGTAACTCAATCTAACCCAAAACGATATTATAACCATGAAGGGATATTACAATGAGTATGAGGAGAACCTAAAGGCTAGGTTGGAAATTTATCAGTTGCAGGGTAAGACCACCTTATGTTGGGAGGAGATTAAAAATGTTTGGGGAGTTGATGAGAAATAGGTAACATGGGATAAATTTCATAAACATTTTAAGGATAAGTATCTGACACAATGGTTCTATGATGAAAAATCAAAATAATTCCATGAGTTAAAGTTGGGACAACAGTTCATGGATGAATTTATAACAAATTTTACTTCTTTACTAATATATGTTCCCTACATTCAGGAAGGGAAAATTAAAGTGAAGTGCTTCGTAAGAAATTTGCCAATATTCATGAAGGAAAGGCTGGAATTTCATAAACATTTTAAGGATAAGTATGTGACATAATGGTTTTATGATGAAAAATCAAAATAATTCCATGATTTAAAGTTGGAACGACGGTCCATGGATGAATTTATAACAAAGCTTACTTATTTACTAAGATATGCTCCATACATTTAGGAGGGGAAAATTAAAGTGAAGTGTTTCATAAAAATATTTCTAATATTCATGAAGGAAAGGCTATCCATAAGTATTGAATCTTTTATCAGCAAATGAAGCAAAAAGGTGATGTTGGCAGGGGTGGGCGAAAAGAAAGGGGAAAAAGAGTTCTCAAAACACCAAGAGTATTAAGTTGGTTGGAAATAAGACTGCACATAGGAAATAATCAAATGGAACTCCCGAGAAAAATCCACACAAGCTTCAATCAAAAAATTAAAATAGGAAAACGAAGGCGTCAAGCAATCTAGAACTGAATCAACTGTAGAAACCCCATTTACATTATTGGTGTTGTGGGGAGCCCCATTATTATAAAAAATTTCCTCATCATACCAAAATAGATCAAACTGCTAATGTTAAAGAAGCTTCCACAGTTTGGGATGTGGCAAGGAAGATACCACGAATCAATGCGATACTAGAAGATCATCAAGCGAAATACTAATCGACGATGTTGGAGTTTGAAGGTAAATTAGCTAACCACTCTATCTCTATTTCAATATATCCTGGTGCAAGCCTAAGTTATGTTAATCCAAAAGTAGTTGAGATGTGTAATCTACAAAGTGTGAAATTTAGGAACCCTTGGTTAGTGCAACTTGCCATCGAGGAAAAGTAGAGGGTGACTGCGAGGGTAGAGGATTGTCATGTTGAAATAGGAGGGAAATAGATTAAATTGAACTTAAATATTATTCCGTTAGGATCTTATGACATGATAATAAGGATGGAATGGTTAGAGGATCATTGGTCGTTACTCAACTTTCTCACTGATAGGGGTGTTAGATAAGAAATCGAGGGCATTAAAAGGGACAAAAAGTTGTCACCAATTACAACTAATCAATTAGGAAAATATAATCGAAAGGGCTATCAAATTTATGTAGTACAAGTAGGTTACACTTACTCTAAGGAAAAGATATTTCCCTTGGAGAATGTACCAATCATCAAAGAATTTGTTGATCCCTTTCTGGAAGAGATTCTAGGGTAGACTCCAAAACAAGATATGGATTTCATGATATATCTGGTCCCAGTAACAACCCAGTGTAAGAATATCCTTACCGTATGATTATTCTGGAGCTAACATAGCTTAAAATATAGCTACAAGAATCACTTGTCAAGGATTGCATTCACCCAATTGTTTCACCTTAGGGAACTCTTGTGTCGTTCATAAGGAAGAAAGATGGTATTTTACAACTATGCATTAACTATAGGAAACTGAAAAAAATTAACTTTTGAAAATAATTGTTGCCTAGAATTGATGGTCTTACTATGTTTTCAAAGATTGACTTATGATCAGGATATAACCAAATAAGGATAAAAGTGGAAGACATAAATAATAAAAAAATTCAAGACCCGTTATGGTCATTATGAATTTGAGGTTCTATCATTCGAGCTCACTAATGCCCCAACAACATTTATGAGCCTGATGAATGGTATTTTCCATCCTTACTTGGACAAGTTCGTTCTGATTTTTATTGATGATATTCTTATTTACTCGAAAAATTTGGAAGAACACAAAGAACATCTTTGGATAGTGTTGCAAACCTTAAGAGAAAATCAACTTTACACTAAATTCAATAAATGTGATGTTTATAAAGATCAAATTCAATATTGGGGACACATTATGTCTTCTGAGGGTCTACCTGTGGACCCTGAGAAAATTAAAACCATCATGGAATGGATTGTTCCCTAAAACATTGCAGATATTTTGTCTTTTATGGGTTTTTTTGGGAATTATTGTTGCTTTATAGAAGGATGTTTTACAATTGCATACCCTATAGTTTCCTTTAAAAAAAGGAACAACATTCAAGTGGACAACACAATGCCAAGACGACTTTAAGTAGCTGAAGCATTTATTAACAAATGCATCTATGCTAAAAATTGCAGACCCGTAAAAAGTGTTTACTATCTACATAAGTGCTTGCCAAGAGTGTGTTGGAGGAGTTTTAATGCAGGAAGGAAAGGTAATAGCTCATGAATCTTGTAATTTGAAGAAACATGAACAAAGATATTCTTGTTATGATCTATAGTTAAATGAAATAGTACACACTCTAAAGGTTTGGCAGCATTACTTTCTAGCGAAAATATTTCTCCTGATGAAAGATCATATTAGTGTGATCAAATTCTTTATGAAACCTACCGTAAATGTATGCCAAGCGAGGTGGATCTCTTTCCTAACTAAATTTGACTTTGACATTAGACATGTTAAAGGAAAATAAAACTGTCTGTTTGATGCGTTAAGTAGGAAGCTACATTACGTATATGAAATTTCCTATAGTCAAGTGGAATTTGAATTTTCTAAGAAAGTTAAATAAGTTTCTGTAAAGGACGCAAAATACAAGTTTTTTGTGGCAGCAAAACAAAGAAGCAGAAAATTCAGGAAAACAATTTGAATTTGGTATAAATAGTAATAATTTGTTAACCTTTAGAGGAAGAATATATGTTCCCAATCAGCAGTCAATTAACAATTTTATATTGGATGAATTTCACGAATCCCTTATGCTCCCCACCCTCAATGTCAGAAATTATTTTCTGCGATTAAAACGGCTTATTTTTTACTCGGTATGAGGAAGTATACTATTGATTCAGCCAAATGCTTGGAATGTCAACAATTCAAGGCTGAACACCAGCATTGTGTCAATCTACTCCACCCTCTGCCCATACTTGAATGGATATGGGATATGATTATGCTAGATTTTATAACTGAGTCACCTAGATCAAAGAGGGAAAATGACTCTATCATGATAGTAGTGGATAAATTTAGTAAGGAAACCGATTTCATACGTGTCAAATACACATACCAAACTGCCCAAAGTATGGATATATTTATGAAGGAAATATTATGATTGCATGGGATACCGAGAGTTATAATTTATGATAGGGATGTGAAGTTTACATCTACGTTTTGGAAAGCTATCTTCACTACGTTGGGTACTCAGATCCAATTTAGCATTGTGTAGCATCCGCAAACAAATGGGTAGACTGAACTGGTGAATCAAGTACTTGAGGATATTCGAGGAATGTATGTGATGCAACAGCCAGCCAAATGGGATAAATACCTTCATTTAGTGGAATTTTCATATAATAACAGCTATCATGAATCATTAAAATTGAGTCCTTTTGAAGTGCTATATGGGAAAAGATGTATAACACATATTAGTTGGAGCATTCCAAAAGACAACCTAATACTAGGACCTCACATGTTGATAGAAATGGAGCATGCAGTAAAGAAGGTGTGACAAAATTTAAAGGTTGTGCAAGATAGGTAGAAACCTTATGCGGATAAAAGGATGACCTACAAAGAGTTCCACATTGATGATCATGTCTATGTAAGGCTTAAAGCAAAGAGGAGTACTCTCAAATGGGGAAGTTGTGCAAAACTAACACCATAATATTGTGGACCCTTCCATATATTGGAAAGAGTAGGACTTTTGGCATACCAACTAGCATTACCAAGCCACATACGGATCCATAATGTCTTTCATGTTTCCTTGTTAAAGATATATCTATATATATATATATTATATATATAATATTTACTCTAGACATATCATAAGTTGGAAAAATGTACACGTAAATGTATGTTGAATTATATAAATATATGTTTTAATCCAATAAATCAATAGACTAAATAAAGCGTCATGTTTGTGAAACAGGTCAAACCGAATGGAGAGTTTCTGGTATAACCTCTGTGTATTCTCAATCGGATAGAAACGATGTTGTAGAGGTGATCCATCACCCAAGTTAAAGTGTAGTGGATGAAATTTAGCCTAGAGGAGGCCACTTGGGAAGATGAAAGCATTATGCAACAAGTGTATCATAATCTATTATGAGAACAAGAATGAACATTGAGGATGGTGTTCCACTCAAGCAGGTGAAAATGTAACATCCCTGGTTATTATTGTAAATATTTTTCATTTACAGCCATTTACTTTCACGATATAAGACTTAAGTAAGTAAATTCTTAGTGGAAAAACCTAAGTGGAACTTTAACATTCAAGAAGTTATTTTATTATGAAATAAATAAAAGATTTTAGTGAATCTTGGAAACTCATGGAAAGGTCCAAAAATAAATTGTTGAACTTCTAGACAATTAGTGATAGTTATGATCCTCTCATCACTTGGAGATTAAGAGATATCAGTGGGAAAAAGAAGGGATTGGCTAGAACAAGGCTAATAGCACGTTGAGAGAGAAGAAGTAAATGAGGTAGGATGTTTCTTTAGGATCATTTCTTGAGTTGGACCAGAGTTAGTGGAAATCTCCATGACATAATTAAGTTTGTAAGTTCTAGGCTGGACTCGGTCTTGATGCGTGAGAATTGACCTCATCGAGTCACTATTATTTTGATTGTTCTGGAAACAAGAATCTTGATGGGAGAAGCAAACACAATTATTGTTCTCGTTGGAAGGGTGGTGTGACCTTTCATAGTTGGGCTTGTTCGATAAACTCAGCATAATTAATATAATTGTGACTTTCATTTTACAGAACTTATGAAATTATGTGAACTTGTGGAATTCTGTGACCTTATGAAATTTTGTGAAACTTATGAAATTATGTGCTTTTCGTTTAGAAGTAGAAGTTTCCTAAAAGAAGTACTTTTGAAATTGGTTTGAGAGGTTTCTTATTCCTTTGGAAGGAAGAAAAATAATCTATGTTTCGATTGAGTATGAAATATATTAAATGAGCAATTGATTTGAGACTTTCTCAGGATACGTTGTTTTTTCCGTTGAAAAAATGAAGGATTATTTGGAACCCTACAAAGGGACAATTGTAACATTGTAGGAAAAAGAGAAAAGAGTTAACTTATGTATCTGTAACTAGTGGATAGAGGTTGTGTGAGTTAAAAATCTTCCTAAGAACCGTAGTAGATTCCAATTCCACAAGACAAGAATAAGGAGATAAGGTTGGGCTTCTAGTTGACCTCCGTGTTGTATAACCCGGATCAGTTTAGAACCTATTTGATGTTGGGGAAAATACCCTATGGGCAGAGGCAAGACACAAAAGAAAGAATGATAGAGAGTTCTAATTCTATGATGGCCACCTAACGGGTATGGTCAACAATGACAACAAAAAGATATAATAAAAACCACACTGACCTTAAGCAACAAATCATAAAAACTCTAGTGTTGTGAGAAGGTTAAAGCTATGTATATTCTTCAAAAAATCAGGGAAAGGAGAAGTTTATAATTTCAAATTACACTGGTAATTATATGTTACCACGTCAAACCTTTATGTTTAATTTAAACAAAATTCATAAGAGATCAACCCATAACAAGTGAACAAGTTATATTGCACTAGAAAAGGAAATGTAAAACAATATGTTTCAAAGGGAAATTATTGTATAGTGAGAATTATGAGAAACAGTGAGAACAGTCTCAATTCAAGCCAAATTCCTTTAAGTATTAATTATCTTGGGTACACCCTTACATAAAGTCCAACCACCTAGGATGCGAGGGAGCGTACAAGTATAAATGTTTATATATTTTGAACGTTAGAATGCGTCCACTGAATAAAAGGGGCATAACAATAATGAAACTTAAATTTAATATCTAAAAGGTAAGAAGCCCTCATCGCAAAATGCAATCAAAAACTGTCAATGAATAACTTCCTTTTATACCATTACAATACATTAACCTCTTCAGGGTATTTCACCGTGTCGAGAAACCCCCAAATTTTTGTCTCTAATGATATTTAATCTATATCAAGTGAAAGATACATTACTCTATGATCAAAACCCTCCTGTAGAGGAGACAAAAGAAACCAACCTCAAGAACAAGCATCGGAATGAGAATAGGCTATGCTAGCCGTGAGCTCCAGGCCAAATCCAAATTTACAAGGGAGTGGAGACGAAGCGAACCTACAAATCATCATGAAAGAAAATATAAAGATTATATTCCCGTGAAAATAGGGCATGAAACAACCAAAATATGAACCTCAGAGCTGTCAGAGTTACTTACCTTTGGGGGGAAACATAGTTCCTGGAAGTTGACTCTCGAAACCCTAAGAATTGAACTCCATTAGCAAGCTAAGATGAAGCACAATACATCAAGGAAACTCAAAATAAGACTGGAATCTTTAGGTTACCTAGTGGCTGAATAGCTCTTACCCACGCCAACCATGAAGAAACTGGAACAAACCCTAATACACATGTGACAGTCAGGAAATTATCAGCGAAGAAATAGAATATGCAGTTCTATAAAATTGGGAGAACTAAGAAAGAGAGTTTTAATCCTGCATATTTATCGAAGAAGAATGAACCCTAGCACTACCGGAGTTGAGTTGCAGAGCAGAAAACCAACACAGACATGACGGAATGGCTGAGAGCACGAGATAGGTAGCTAGTAACTACCCAAGAAAGTAATTCTCCTATCTACATTGTTGGATGAGGCGTCGATAAGTATACGATCATCATCAACACAAATGTCATTTAAAAATACACCATCAGGTCAAATATGAGTATGTATTGGTAGTCGAGAAAGTTTGATGCATATAACCTAGGCTAATGAACGAGTCTTCATTTTAAGCCTTAGTTGGGTGGAAGTAAAATAGGAATGACAACCATTATATAAGCATTACCCATATTCCGCCTATCCAACATATGAATACTCATCCATAAGAGCGGGGAGTAGGATAAGTCAACCATTTTTTTAGAGATAAATAATTCACCTGGCTTAATGTGTTATAATTAAAATATCCATGTTGTATTACAGCATTATCTAGTTGGTTAATATTCATATGAATGTCTTAATAATTATTAGTTTTTATCAAGAATTTTTTTGCAAGTGTAAGTACATGTTACAATAATTGATTATAATTTTTTTAATTTTAGTTGAGTTATTTTAATATATATTAAATTTTTGAGTTCCAAGGGTTCGCTGAAGTGGTTGAGTTCTTGTTGTTAAGTACCTCGGGTATGTTGAGTTCTTGTTGTTAAGTACCTGGCTTATCTAGAAGGTCATAGGGTTCAATTTCCTTAGCGTTCCTTGGGTTAGGCCATTTAGTGCCGGCACGAGTTATAAAAAGAAAAGTTCCCTTTAAGGATTTGTCTCCATAGATTTTTTGAAGGGAACTCTACTCTATTTATCTTCTATATATTATATATTTATATATATTATATATTATATACTATATTATATATTAATTAAAATTTTTATTAATTTTTAAATTTAATTTATAAATTAAAAATATTTTAATATAAGTCATTCATAGTGATATCAATGTACTTATTTTATTATTCATTGAATTGCTAAATTTAAAAAAGAATAAATTTATTTCTTCTTTATTATTATTACTAAAAATTAATTACAGTTAAAATATATATATATTAAACATGGGATCTATTCTTATTTATGAAAGTTATTCTTATTTACTTAAATCCGTATTCTTAATTAGTTTTCTTCCAATTACCATGGTTTTTAATAAATCTCAATTTTGATTATTATATACGTATTAAACAATATTGTTAATATTCCAAAGTTTAAATTCTTCATTTATCTATAATTATGATATTAATTAATTTTAGAACTTATTTTTAATTAACAAAATATTACTTTATTAAAATATTTTTATAATTTAGAAATATTATAATTTTATATTTTTTATTTATAAAAATTACTTATATAAAATTTTTAGAAATTTTTTTATCAATTAAGATTTTTAAAAAATTAACTTTGATTAAATTGAACATTTATTAATAAAAAGTAATAATTAAATAGTATTAACTTACTTTTTAAGTTTATAGAGATAGCTTAGTTGAAATGGTGGTGATGATGATGATGATGGTTAATGTCCATTGAGACCAAACTTTGGTCTATCTAAACTAATTAATTAGTTTGATTTAAGCCTTTATTCCTATGCTCAAAAATCTTGGAGAAAAGCCTCACGAGCTCACTATAATTTTGACATCGAAGAAGGCTAGTAAGGTCACTATTGCAACAAAGATTATGAAACTGAGATCTAATGTGGTTGTACGTGGGGCATTCTAAGATGAAGTGATTTTCATCCTCGATATTCATATTCTCATAGAGATGACAGATACATTCCATCCGTAGTGTTTTAGGAACTACGCAACTACCTGTTTCACTATGGAGCTCATGAGAGTTCGTTCTAATATTGACAATATTAATTTTCTTCTTTGCGCTAGTTAGAACATAGAGACACTTTTAATCTTCTAGAATAAAATTAATAACTCCTTATAATATCTTAATAACCTTATTTAAATATTTCTTAATAAACCTATACTTAATAGGTTTCAGTTTCTGAGAGATCTAGATCGATAAAAAAAACATTTTCAATAAAAGCCGTATCCCCAATAATATTCATTGAAATTGTACTAATCAAACCTCAGTATATGACCAATCCAAGAGGGTTTTATGGTTTTAATTTTAATTAAATTTTTATTTCAGTGTTGGGTTTTTATATATTTATAAATAAATATTATTGATAAATAAAACTAAAATTCCAAAGAATATATATTTTTTTTATTCACATGATGAATGAAAGCGTATTTAATAATTTGATTACGATGCAAGTAAAAACTACATTCCAAATGTCGTTGGAAACCATTTTTCTTTTGTTCTTAATAATCTGAAAAGTAGAGAAAAATTTCATGGAATCCCATACCTATCGAGTATCTAGCAGAAAAAGTGCTGAAAGCCTTCAGCACTAGGAGCTTTAAAAAATATATTTGTGAATTCAAAAGATTGTGTTTTGCGCTGGACCAAACTTGTGATATTCCAATATAATGCTTATGTACACCTGCAAAGCACTTGGGAACAACGGTGTTGCCTGCGCACGCCACATAGTTACGTTGTGCGCAGAGTGACCCGTGACACTGGATCATATAAATCTGAGTGCTGATGATGCCATATCCTCGAGAATATACTGCTACTTACCGTTATAAAGTTAAAAGAAAACATAAAAAAGAAGTCCACTAGTACAGATTATGCCTCACCTCCACTTGCTGATAAAAATAGCACTTTAATCTTTTGTTATTTGATGGAATGCGGGCATATGAAGATTTCTCAAAATAAAATGGAATTTAAGTTGGCTAGAATTATAATTTTAAATATTTTAACAATTATTATAATCACAAACTTAGATTAAATTAGAAATTCCAATCAAACTATAAAGTAAAAACAGCCAACAGATCTGCTTTACTTTGAAGTTAGGATGATCAATCATATAAAAATACACAATCAGATTTTGAAATTATGAAAATAATTTAATTCTATGATTTATTTTTTAACATATAATTTTTTTATAGTTAAATATTATTTTTTATAAAATTAATTATTTATAGAAAATACTTTAAAATATTTAAATAAACATTTTAAAAATAAATAAAAACCTATCAAAATTTGAATATAATTAAATGGAAAATTTCTAAAAAGTAACAAAAACATCTCACAATTGACTTGCTGCCCAACTATACTATCTTGTGAGGATGGTAAGAGAATAACTTATATTTAAGGAAATCTTACTAATTTTCCCACCAACAATTAACTTGTATGCTTTTCATTAAGTTCATAACGTAGAACCCGGATGCGGGTGACATAATGCAATTAATGGTGATTAGATGGAAGGACAGTGGGAGGCTTGACCAAATGGCCACCCGCATCCCCTCCTAGGCCAAATTCAAGCAAATTCATCGCCACTTGCAGGCACCATTAATATGGTGCTCAAGTCGAGGAATCCGTAACGAGCACAAGGATATGGCCTCCACAGACCATAATTCACTCTTCCCTCCCGTGATAAACAGTTCTTGCCCTCCTCAGGCTGAGGAGCCAAACTCTCGCACCGTCATTGGCAGAGTTTGTTGGTTGCTCAGCTGCGTGGATGTGGGAAATGGGTATCATTTCTCCAAATCAACCCACTGTAATACCCTCTAAACATCCATTCCAATCCCATTAGTTCCTCTGCTTCCCCAAGAGTTAACTCAGTCATGGCGTACATTCGACACCACATGTGAAGTAAAAGAGGGGTAAGTCATAGCGGAAGCATTTGTCCTACCACTATGCCCAACCCTGAATTTTCTTCTCCCTCCTCTTTTCTAGACAATACTCATCCCCATGGCACCTTCTCCAGCAGGTACACAAATACGCGCAGTGATAGAGGGAGGTCTCAGCACCAGGGTGACCGCAGAAAGAACACAACTGCCCATACTGCCAATTTTCCCCTTCGCCCTCACCTCTCTCCTCATACAACTCAATTCCGCTTCCATAGTTCTCTACCTTAGCCCGTTGTCACCGCCATTGTTACCATAACCTTCACTGAGGAAATTGACCCACAAGAAGCTCAGCTAGGAAACATCGATGAGCAGCAGAGGGCTGCTCAGCGGAACAGGAATGCCAGGGATCCAGGAAAGTAGTAGATGGTTGAGAACTCTACCACCCCACATGGTGAGGAGCTGGTTGGAAGCTAGCATGCCACTAATCACTAAGCAGAAGGCACGAAGGCCACAAGTGACGTCCGTCGTGACACGTCAGGCAAGCATACAATAGAGGGCAGCTCTGCTCGCACTCATTCTGTTCGTGGAATATTGTGTTGCACTTCTACAGAGGAGGAGGAGTGGTACAAGTATGTGTGTCGAATTGTTGAAGAACCTGCTAGAGATGACCTACAGGGGGTCCATCCTGATTGACAACTGGGTTGCCAGGTGTCGTCTTATAACTAGCTAGAGGTTTCATATGATGTTGTCTGAGGTTTTTCTTTTTGCTATGTTTGGTTTTGAAAACATTCCTTCCGGTTTGACTTTAGGTCCTCTGTGCGGGTTTTTTAATGTTAAAACTTGTGACCCCTGCGTGGGTCTTTTCTTCTGGTCTCACGGACTGGTTTCCCCCTCGATGCGGCAGCCACATTTTGGTTTGTGATATTTTTTGACAAACTTTGTTCAGCACCACAGAGGCCAGTGCCTCATTTTATTTTTATTTTGTTTCATATCAATAGAATAGTATTACTTAGAAAAAAAAAGTCCATAACATAGAGACTTTATTTGCAATAACCAGTAATTTAGATAGCTAGTTATTTGTTTTTTGGTAATTTAAAATAGGTATACATTCTTTGTTTCAAAGATTTTAGAGTTTAATATGATATCAAATTATTATTATTTAAAAAATATGATGGTGAAATT
>APFE030470408.1:26288-46314 GCA_000404065.3 Pinus taeda | reverse complement strand
TGTATTGATCTGTGATCTATTTGTGAGCGGTGTCCTTTTGGTGTTCTGTCTGAGGAACTTACCCTGTAAATTCTTACACTACCTAGTTACCACTTTGTTTTGTTTGTGCCTTTAATTTCTAAAATCAATTAATTGATTGTGGAATAACATCCTCTCTATGGAGAAACTCCTCAGTGGATCTTAGGTTGAGACTAATGGCAATAGTTCCGGAGTCTACCAATCAAGGGAACCCCTCTGACTAGAATCCTGGTCCTTTTCCTTCTTGTGTCATGCAGAGTTCCTTGTCTGGTGTTAAGCTCGTTAAGTAATGAATCAAGGTTCCTGAAGTAGAGTTTCTTTTCTTGTGTCAAGCTCTTTAAAAAATGAAATAGTGTACTGGAGTAGAGTTCCTTGTCTTGTTTCAATCTCGTTTAAAAATGAATCAAGGTTCCCAGAGCAGAGTTCCTTTTCTTGTGTCAAGCTCTTTAAAAAATGAAACAAGGTACTGAAGTAGGGTTCATTTTCTTGTGTCAAGATCATTAAAATAGAAACAAGGTGCCATGAGCATAGTTATTTTCCTATGCCAAGCTCATTAAAAAATGAAACAAATCCCCTTTCCAATTAGAGTACTTGATTAGATCTCGTAAATTCTCGATCGAGTCTTTCATTTGATCTCATAAATGAACGTCCATTCCATCCACCTGTTACTACCCAATAGTCTACTTAGGTGCATGAAATAAAGCTTGTGGGAAATTTACCTTAGAATTGAGTCATTATGCTTGGGTCATGAAAAATTATTTCAAGCATAGTTTTTCTCCATTTCAAGCTTGTGTAAAAGTGAAACCAATTTCAAGTATAGTTTCCCATGTTTCAAGCTTATGTAAAAATGAAACCAATTTCAAGCATAGTTTCGCATGTTTCAAGCTTATGCAAAACTGAAACCATTCCCATTTTATCCCTCATGATTTCCATTTTTATCATCCTATTTTAGCCAAATGAGCCTCCGTTTTATCATTCCATTGTCACCATCTACTTGGCCAACCATTGCTTCTTGATCGTTGTGTGTTTTGAACAGTTCCATCATGATCGAAACTAGTTGCTACCATTTATACCACTTGCTCTTCCAAAAGGATTCCTCTTTCAACTCTTTTCAGACTCCCAAAATATGAAAATATTGTCGAGCACTTTTATTTTTGAACTCGTAAAAGAAAATGAAAAGACGTCTACTCAGTATAAGTTTAACCCTTTTATGGACCAAGATAAACTATCTATGAATAAGGAAAACTTTAGTCAAACATGGCTAAGAGGTTATCTTGAGTATCGTTTTCTACCTTTTCAGACTTGAGAGACTATCTACGAAAAAAGACATCCAAAATTTTCTTTTTTGCCTCTTTTTCAAACTCTCTAAATGTTGGACACCTAATCCTCAAAGGGTTGGTGTGGAAGTTGAAGAGCCAAAGGGATTCTAAGAGACCACTTGGAATATGAATCCAAGGGTCACACCATGTGGTATAAATGTATATCATTTTCAGTAATAGACATACTCTCATGCTTATCATTCATATTCTGTTGCTACCATGTATGTATCTAACATGGTATCAGAGCAGGTACATTCATAATCTGCTCAATATTCTGTGAGCCACTTGTTTTTGTGTGGCCTGTGTAAACCTGCACATCCCTATGTCTCTAGCTATTTGCGTAAGGTTTCAAGGTTTTCTTATGTGTATTTTTCCCACATTGGTGTTATGTTGCAATGTCGTGAAAATTGATGTTGAGACTAGAATTTTAATTTAATATCATTGAATTTTATTCATTTCGATGGTAAATTTATTAGATTCATTCAAAAATGTAGGATTGGATAGTGGATACCTATTTTCCGATTTTGAGATGGAAAATTTGGAAGGGTATTTTTAATTGGAACATTGTACAATCTACATTGCTTTCTACATTTGGGTAGCGACTGAGGCATAGAGGTTAACGTTCTAGTTAGATTCTAAGAAATGCTCTTCAGAACCCTAACGCTCTTTCTTCAGTGTTAGTCTTTCAATTTTCTGTTGGCCTGGCACCTTTCCTTAAAAAAAGTTGAAAAAATTACTCAACTCTTTGTGCATGTCTCACATCTACCATTATGTGACTTTTTACAACCTGAGATAACGCCAAATTATCTGACATGTTTCCATTCCTTGCCAAGCTTGTTTGAGCTTCCCTCAATAATGCTGATCTAGTCTTGCCTAGAGAGTAGATCAAAAGGATGAAATATTTATGAACTTGACCATTTTCATTTCTCTGCATACCCATTCCCTGGTTAAGCTACACTCTTGTTGGCACCATTTGTGTAATGCTTACTGTTGCATGAGCCATCATGGCTTGGTGTGGCCGATAACACCCTCAGATTGTGAGTTCAGACTTTATCCACTGTGCATCTTATTGAGAGGATTTCCAAGATAGCCTCCATACTCTTGTAACTCCCACGATGATGCCTCCATACTCCATGCATCCATACCATCGGCTCTGTGCTGGTCCCTCTTCCAATTAGAAATGAAGTGCTCATTTAAAAAAAAAAGGGGGCTTTTCACATTGCAGACAAAGCCATAATATCATCACATAGAAAGGGGCCCTTCTCTTCCAAAACTAGAATTCATTGAAGCGTTGTGTCTGCTTTGGCAATGCAAAGTCAGGTGATGACGACCCATTTTCCATTTTGCTACTCCTGTCGTTGAATATTGATGCTGTTGTTTTATTTTTGTTATGTTTGTTGGAACACTAAATACAACAGTCTCCACTTCTCCATAATCGTAAGGCCCTTCTATTCCTCTTTTGGCACATCATAGTGGAAATGCACAAGTGCACCAGATGATCATCAGGAAATTGCACCTTTTTTACTGCCTTATTTATATTCTCTCTGAAAGCGGCCAGTTCTGCATCATAGAGTTTTTGGTCTTCAAAATGCTTTCTTCTTTCTTATTGGACAATAGTTGAATATAATCATCTGTAGTAAACTCATAAAATTCATCTGGCACATATGGAATCGGTTTTGGGTTATGTGAATTTCTAGTAGCCGGACTGAGAAAAACAAGTACTTCCCATCCAAGTTCCCCAACAACTGCTGCAAGCTTAGCCTGGGCTTTCGATGCATCCATGACTATAGCCATCCAAGTTCACCACCATCACTGTTGAGGAAGGCCCACAACAACACCACCACCAAAATGTTTTAAAGCTCTGTCTTGCCCCTCTTCGCAATAAGAAGAAGGTCACATGGAAGGAAGGCACTATCAGTAATGAGTTCATGAACAAGAAGAGCTCCATGAAGTGCTGCATTTTCCATAAACATAAGTCCTTCGATGAAGATGACAACGACGAGGACATCAATCTCAAGAACCCCCCAAAAAAAAAGGAAAAGGCATATCAGATGATTTTGCGTCTTCTGATAACAGGAAAGAAGTGTTTCCAATAATATCAGATGATTCTACGTCATGCGATCATGGGGAAAACAATGTTTCCAATGGCCCCAATTCTAGTTCCCATTCACATTAGGGAAGATTAAAATTACTGAGGCTGGACAAGATTTAAAATTTAGCTTTCTATCAGTGGTATTTTTTTATTGCAACCTTCAAAGGGTAGTTCTTATGATACAACAATTTCTTTGAAATGTAGGTCCTCTGTACACACAAGACTAACTAGTTTTCGGTATTGTTTCTGTATATGGTTCTTACAAGAATTCTTCATTAAAAGAGAGAGTATTTGGAGCTAGTTATCCCTTTGCTAAAATTCCAAGTTAGTTCTATCTTCTAAGTTGGGTCTTCCATAATTTGAGTAGTTGGGATTGTCCTTTGGGAATTCTATAGTTGGAAGTCTTTAAAAATAAATTAATAAATAAAAAAATAAAAATAAAAATAAAAATAAATAAATAAATAAAATAAATTTGGTTATCATTTTAAAAAATTACATTCACCATCAAAGTCTTACTCATGTTTCGGGCACATAGAGCTTGATTATTTTTGGAGTTTCCCTTGGTTATTATTGTGAGGCAATATAGAAAGCCCAAGCATCCAAGTTTTTTGAATCTCCTTTTTTGTTGAGTTTGAGTTGTTGATAAAATGGCTAAAATTACCACTTTATTAGAGTTATTGAGAACTCTAATCATGTATATTGCTGAAAGCACACTTAAAGTTAGCCAAGACATTCTCACAAATATTCAAACCTCTCTACAAAATGCACAAGAACAAATTGATTTTTTGCAGCTTGAATCTTAGCTACAACAAGAGGAGTTACAATAGAAAATACGTCCTTGTGAACTTGTTTAGAACAATCCATTATTTGACTTTGAAATAGGATCATATCAACAACCAATAAGTCATCTAGTCAATAATGTTGAGTTTGATCCCCATCAAGTGCCAATGTCAAGAGCAGTTTCGCATAAAGATGTAAAAATTTAGCCTACACTTTCTAAGTAAATCATCAGACCTTGGGAGGAGCTTGTCCAAAAAAAGCACAAAATAGGTCTTGGATATGATAAGGAGGTTTCCTTTCATATTCCAGATTACTCAAATCCCATCTAGTTTTAGAGTGTTGGATTCCTTCATGATAGTTCACTTTCACCTGTTCCAGATTATTCTCCTCCACATTCACAACGAAAAGTTGTTAAATGCCAACACTGTGACCAAGTTTGCCATATAAAATATCACTGTTTTGATCTTCATCCATGTAAGCACTATCATAAAACTAGTCATTCTTCAAACAGATGCTTCAAAAACAAGCCTCCTACAAGAACAAAATTCATCTTGGATGGATCGCTTCTTGGCAATGGGCATCAATAACCAAGAAGATATTTTATTCATATGTCCAAACTTGTTCTAGAGTATTGAACAGTCTTGCAGTTGATTTTTCTCCATAATCTCACCTTGTATCTAATAGGGGGGGGAGTGATAGTCATATACAAGCTTCAAAGCCACATCAAGTGAGTTTGAGCCACAACGTGCCATACCAGATCCAAAGATGTAGCAAGAGACAAAGATGCCCCTAAGCATGCCTTTAGTTGGTGATGCCTCTTCAAAGAATTGGGGACATTTCCTTTAGTAGAAGACTTCAACTTCTTTCCAGTCTTGGAAGAGTTCTAGGAATTGCATTAAGCATTCCAGAGTTGGTAGTAATCCTTAAACCATCAGATGTTGAGACCTCCCTTTTTGGGTTGAGGTTCTCTGCTTTATTGGGGTGAAACCTCCCTTGTATGGTTGAAGGTTTCCCTCTTCAAAACATCAGGAGAACTTCCTCTGGCAGAAGACCCCAGCGACATGCTATATTTGGAAGAGTTATGGGAAGTGCACTAAGCATTCGAGTGTTGCCTTAAACCACCTCCTTTATACCAACATTTGAGAGAGCACATTCAGCCTAGTGCCGCCATGCATTTTTTCACATTTTGTATTACAACTCTCTTCTTGGACTCATACATACCCCTTCGGATTAAGGGGGGAATGTTGGACACCTAATCCTCTAAGGGTTGGTGTGGAAGTTGAAGAGCCAAAGGGAGTCCAAGAGACCACTTGGAATATGAATCCAAGGGTCACACCATGTACTATAAATGTATATCATTGTCAATAATAGGCATACTCTCATGCTTATCATTCATATTCTGTTGCTTCCATGTATGTATCTAACACTTAACATGAAAAATATGTTGAGTTTTACCTTTGCTGGACTCGTTAAAACATCAACAATGATGGAATTGTCAAACATGACAAGGTTGAACCACTCCTTCTTAGGGTTCATTAAATATACTAAGAGGGATTCATCTGAAGGATGAACTTACATATCAAGTATATGTTATCCTCCTCAAGCTTGTTAAAAACTAAAGAGGTACTAACTAGTATACTTGGGGAAATTGGGAAGATAGGGTATTCAATTTACTAATGGGAGTGAGTCTCTCTTGAACACAACACTCTTCCACTTCATATTTGTGGTTGTTGGTTTGAGTAATCTTCTTATCTTTTGTTTATCATACCATTTTCAGAACCCCCATTTTGGTTTTGGGTCAATGCTACCAAATCCATTCAGTGTCGTCAACGTGTTCAAGAGAATTCATTCAGTTTATATATGTTACAATATCTTAAGCCTTCATTCCATGTTTTCCTTTCTTGATCTAGTTCCATATCAACATAATTTTGATCATTTTGTCTCAATCATGATACCTGTTTCATGTCATTGATGAGGGATACATCAATGCCCTCCTACGATGGGTCGCTTCCTCCCGACATCATCACATTATCTAGGAAGTTGGACTAGAAACACCCTTTGGTACCTTGGTGCTTCCATACGTCAATGGAAAGTTTCCTCACTCTCGGTGATAGGTTTACATCAATGTCCTTCGACCAGAAGATTCTGTGTGGTGTTCAACATCAACTCATTTATTCACACCATACATATTGTATTGTAGTACCTTGAGAACCATTGACATCATCAGTGATTTCTCTTGCTTTTGTTAATGACTTACATTATCGATCGGTAATTAGATAGTGTCTACCATGTTAGACCTCAGATCATTGATTCACATGGTTAGAATCGTATGTTGGTTGGTCATGTGAAGGAGATAGAAGACCCCAAATATATTTTCATCCATCTGGTTTGCGAGTTCAGGATTTATACAAAGATCACAATGTATTATGGCCATGATCATAAAAGAAAATCATCAAGTCATAGGTCCACCAGTTGTCATCTATGGATGCTTATTTTGATCATTGTACATGTTATGTTAGCTTATGTTTTGATTATGGGTATGCCTCCCCCAACAACAAATATGTCATGATGAAAATTTATAGCAACAAATTAAGCTCATCAGTTGTTATTGATCCTAAAGTTTCACAAGGTAAATCACTTCAGTCATCAGTCGTCATTTCTGACTTTTCCCTTTAGGGGGAAATCTATTATAGGCCATTTTGTGAAATCCGATTAATAGGCTTCTTAATGGGATCAATCAACATCCTATTCCCCCTTGTGATCATCTTGCATAAATCCCTAAGCATGCCTCTTTTATTCCCCAAAATTTCTTCCCTAAACTGCATCATTTGAGCCAGCTTTAGGACCAACACTCCCTGGAATCTTGTTGGATAGTGTTCACCTACAGGTTGCTCCAATATGGCATGAATTGATCACCTACAGGGTGCTCCCTTTTTCACCTACGTTGGTTCTAGAAACTTGGGAAAAAGAGAGAAATTATGGAAGCCTCCTCTTCTAAAAGCTCCCATAATTTGTTACAACCATTTACCATAGATAAAAAATTTGGATCCTATCCTACCCTACTTTGGAGTTTCCATCCCTTATCCTTTGATCCAATCCTCCCATCAAAGGTGGATGTAGAACCTTAGATTGGTAATTGGATAAGAACTCCCAACTTACCCCACTCC
This sequence comes from Pinus taeda, assembly GCA_000404065.3. Classification (NCBI taxonomy): domain Eukaryota; kingdom Viridiplantae; phylum Streptophyta; class Pinopsida; order Pinales; family Pinaceae; genus Pinus; species Pinus taeda. The sequence goes on along the minus strand of APFE030470408.1, from coordinate 38,938 downwards.
TCTATATATTTACAACCTTCCACATGCAAGAGTTTTCCTTTTAGAGAGTGATTCTACCCTTATGCTACTATTATGAGAGGTTTCATTTCATGCATTTAGGGTGATTGGAGGTGCACAGTGTGACAAGGAAAGGAAAATTTAGCGTGGAGGAGCTCTTCTATGAGATCAACACCTCTTTATGGTTGTAAACTGCTTCCATTTATATTAATGCAAATAATTCTTTGTTTTCCTATATGTGATGTTGGTATTTCATATATTTCAATACCATGTTGATCTATTGAATATAGTATTTAGATGATACTGCATAGATCTCGTAGTTCCTTGGCTTGTGCTATATGATTGTGCGAGTTCTAATTTTGGCAATCAAAGATAGAATTGGAGCATCCAAGCTAAAGAAGGAGTGAAGCCCGCGACAGATTCCATAGGGTTTCATTCTGTTAGCTATTTGCTTTAAGGAAAACATTGGGTTCCTTGTTTCTCTATTTTTCTATGTTATCCACCAAACCTAGGGGAGATACTTTTGTCCGGAATCGTAAATCCCGTATAACAATGTTCTATAATGGTTAGAATTATACTAGGAATTTATGCGTATGACCAAGAAAAAATATCACGTTATTATTAGGATAGGGCTTTATAGGTGGCTACTTCTATTTAGGAGCAAGATGCCCCCATAGTTATTTCCTTAAAAGCACCAAGCTTGATTGAAATGTCCACCTTAATGATAGGGGAAATGTTTTCCATATTACCTTCTTTGAAGGTGTTTGGAATGAGAATGGGGTTTTAAAACTAGTTGACGTGGTCAACAAGGATGAAATATTTAATTTCTACTATGCACAAACTCTCCATTAATGGTATGGAAGGTGTAACTTATCCTTGTGGTAAAAATAAGGAGCGATGATGCATGGCATCCCAAGGGAACTTTGGTGTTTTCATAACCTCAAGGATGTTCTCATAAAAGTGGAAGTGATTTGAGAGGGGTGAGATTGATATCATTGAGTCATTAGGCAATGGTTGGCATCAACAAAATCAAGATTGAAGGTAGTGATAGAGATAACTAGAGAGACATCGGTGAAGGTTGGTTCATGGTTTGGGAATATGGATTTGAGAGTGGTGTTTATGGATTACCATTTGATGGTTTTGGGGATGGAATTCATGAGAGTATCTCAAGTCGTGCTGATGATTGACCTAGAATTACTCTTGACCCTAGTTGAAGGAAATACCATGACCATGTTAATGAGTAGGAAGAGCCACTTGGGTTATCACCCAAGGATCTCCTCCATAGTTTTATATGAGAAGGACCTAAACATATGATTGAAGGATGACAAAAAGGTTGGAAACTTGAGACAATAAGTTGGAAGTGGGCCTCCAACCATACAGTGCCCGAATCCCCAGGGCATGAAGCACGAGTGTGCATTCTTCCTAATGGATGTGACCAAAATAGGTTTACTAACACCTGGACTACGCTTCTAGCCTATGCACTATTAATGAACTTGATAAACCTACTTGTAGAATTAGTATTTTACTCAAGCTCAGCGCAATAGCCCTTCGCTTGTTAAACTTTATTCAACACTTAGTTAATTTTCAAATTACTTTATTCAATATTCAATCACATAACAATCTTTAATGTAAGCTGACACTTCAACAATAAACCATCAACAAAAATATAACCATTCAATATTAAAAACCAATATGAACACCATAAAATGTGCAAATGCAATCTTCACGTCATGGGAGGGGGATCCATTCAAAGTCTCCCCACAATATTTCTTTACAAAACACCAAATTTACATCAATCAACAATTGGGTCGAACCTTAACATTCACTGGCTCAATGCCTTAGAAAACTCCAACACTGTTACAAGATATCATTTGGCTTGTGCAACTCCTGAGCTCGCATGACGAACCCTAGAGAAAATCCAACCTCTGTGTAGCCTAGGCTCACACCTTAACCAAGAAATCCAAGTCTAGAAAATCATGGCCATGTGACCTACCTAGAAATTTGTTTAAGAAAATTCTCCCTCTTCTTGGCTTATCCATGTGAGCCTCAACTCATTTTCTTAATTTGACTTCCCTTCGCTTGCTAGTTGTGGTTCATTTTCCTTTCTTGTATTGCGACTTGCTTTTATGCCTCCATCCATCAACTTATTTTCCAAATATATATGTGTTCTACCCCATAGTTGGGGTAGTCATGCCAACTTTGGAAAACCCCCACAACTTCGTCACGTTGAATCAACACTTTCTTAAATGATTTGTTCATGGGTGAAACCGACCATGTTGTGTAGGAAGAACACCCTCACACAATTCCCCTTTATGCGTATTCATTCCCATGTCATCGCACATTCGTCCAACTCATTTTTCCATGTGGCATGCCGTCACCCAATTTCCACACGTTTTTCACATGTCCTCATCTACCACGGGCGTGTTCATGTCATGCACATCATGTCTATCATGGGTGTGATTTCCCTTGTGCAAGCATACATTCCACTGAATCTGTGACAACCCCTAGTTAATGATTTCTCCCTTGTAAATAATTGTAATAATTAAACATATGGTATGATTACTGACATAAATTCTAGACACTTAGGAGGGATTTTGCTTGGGTTATGTAGTTTATTTTTTGTAGGAGAAAAATATGAATGGTTTGACAACCATTGAAGGTTGGTTGTTGTGTTGTAATGGTCCAAGGCTCCTCAAATTTACTAGGTTGGAGAAAGAGTACACAACCCATGCTCGCTTGGAAGAAGGGACAAGCAAAAGAGGAGTCGTGGAGGTAAACTAACATGCTTAGAGAAATGCACAAGAAAATAATTACAGAGGGGTAGTCATGAAAAGGGAACCATATAGAAAGAATGAGGATGAAAAATGCATTACATAGAACCACCATGGATGAGAGCTTATACAAAAGTAGCATGCACAACCAGTAAAAAAGGGGGGAGCCTAGACCTATTGTTGGGATGCTAAGAAGAACCACTTTGGACAAGAACACACATAGTGCACAAGCTAGAAAAATAGAGTTCACTTTCTATTGATTTCCACATTGGAACTGGAGGAGGCATTGAAAAAAAAGGACACAACAACAAAAGAGAAAACACAAGAATCTTAGAGCAATTAGGAATTGCTTAGGATATGGGCATTATTGTAGTGTGAGACCAATAAGACAGAACAAAGTGTGGTTTGGTCTAGGGAGAATTTTTGTGCACCTACTAGCAAAGAAAGAGCTTATTGGTAATGCAATGTAATAGTGGAAGCACATCTTGTCTGCTACTAGCCTCTCAAAGGATCCATTTTCATTTCTAGTTGTGCATTTGGAGTATGGGAAGAACTTATATAGGTGGGGGGAAACTTTATTATACCCTGGTGGGATGAAGGGTGGAGATGGGCTTCCTCTAGAGTCCCTTGATAGCCTAGGGTAGAGGTTTAGCCCTTGAAATGCTGGTAGAAGCTCTAGATTCTCATTTTCTTGTTTCATTTGATTTTACAATGGATTCTCAAGTCCCCTTAGTGGGTGGAATCATTGTTGATGTGCTCAGGGTGGGGTGAAGTCTCTAGGTTTCATAGAGCTCATTATTTGTTGATTGAATGGAAGGTAGAGGTGATAGTTCTCTCAATTCCTTGAAGACTTGATAGTTTCTATTTGGTTGGTGGGTGGAGGCAGGAGGGCCTCAAGGTTCCCTATTCCAACTAGTAGTTGACATATAATACCTTGATAAATATATCTCAGTCTTTGGAATTCAGCTTGGGGGTGACAGTTGCAAGTAAGCTTAGCTGCAATTGTCTATGGTTGGGTGGAGAGTTGTAGTCCCGATCTTAGTTTCCAAAAATATTCATAATATAAGTGTTTCTAATGTATTCTCTATGTTAAAGAATGAACCTTGTATTGTTGGTTTGAAACGATTTTGTTGGTATAAAGGACATGCCTATGTAACTCTTATTTACAAAATTGAATGGTGTGCTATGATAGGGTTTTAAAGGTACTATGATAGTGTGTGAAAATAATAGCTAAGCATGGAATTATTCATCATGAATTTCTTCTTCCTTATTTCAGTATGACTACTTAGTTGATTTTAAGCTTGCATTGCATGGTGGTGTTGTAATGTGGAACATGGAGGATTTCCTCTCCTTTTATTCTTATTGACTTGGTGTTTTATATGAGGGTCCTCTTCAAGCCTTTATTAATGCATTCCTTGATGTTGAATTATCATTGTACTATCAATTTGATGTTTCACTTGTGCATGACTAGTTCATAGTTTCCTGTAATATAGAAGAATTGATGTTTTGATGCATGTTACCCTTAGTTGCGGTTTTACATCGACGATACCAGGAAGGAGATATGAATATAAATGATCATCTTTATGTTGTTTTTAAGAAGAATAGTTGATCTTCTTGTGCTTGAAAACTTTGAAGTTCTGGAGCATGTTTATTTAGTGTTGTGGTTTCACAAGCAATGCCTCCTTGCATGAGTTCTAAATGAAAATTCCTTAATGTTGTTTCATGAGGGATGGTTGGTCTTCTAGAGCTTGAAGGTTTAAAATTTATGATATGTGGTCATAATTGTATATTTGTGTATGTAAACACATCCTTTTGAGACAAGGGGCACTTTTTAAGAGTATTGTGTGTTTTGGACCCTCAGATCCTTTTATAATTGCTTAGAGGATTGCTAAAGCTCATTGTGTGTGGTGGATATATGGAATATAGTAATTTCCTATCAAAGGGTTGGTTAAGCCTCTATGTATGCCTGAGAGATTGGTCGAATTTTTGATCGACATACATTGTTTTCAACACTGAGTGTATGTTGTGGATAATATTGTTAACAATATAGTTGTGTGCTTAATTTTAAATTGAGGAGTTTCACTAAGTGTCATGAGTTTGGTAAAGAGTACTAAAGAACTTATTTCAACCCACTATGGGGATAATTCAAGTGGGAGAGTCTCTTATAAAACAAATAGGTTCAACATTGTGTGGTGAGATCACACTCAATCTAGTTGTGCAGTATGTGAAGAGAAAGGGGTGAATCCTTTTGAAAAACCATTGGATTCAAGAGTTGTAGACTCATTATGGCCCAAGATTTGGGTAGAAATACCACAACTGAGCCATGCTTGACTTTTTTGTAAATGGAACTTAGTGCAGGAAGGGAGAAAACCCTTATGATAACCACCAGACACATGAAACGAAGCTTTCTTAATGATATTCCTTGGATGTATGAAGCAAGGCAAAACATAGGTTATTCCCTGGATATATGAAGTGGGGTGCACCAGGATAGCTAACCCGAGAGTTTTATCTAGGATAGGTAAGCTAGGAATTTAACTGGGAGAACTAAATGACAATTTTCGTAGTGATAATGGAGGCTTGATCTCGGAAGGTTCACATTAGAGGAAAACAAGGCACGAGAGGAACATAAGATGACATAAGCCCGAGCCATTATGGAAGACATGTGGTCTAGAAAACCTAGCCATTGGCACAGATGTGCGGACCCACAGATGGGTCAGCTTGGAGGTCCAACCTCAGGTGATTTACAAAGGTGCAAAAGGGAGAGGAGCTATGTAATAGAGCTCGTTAGACAAGAATATTGGTGAAATATGATGGTTTTCAAGTGGTTGGTCATAATATATATAATATATATATATAATATATATATATATATATATATATTCTAGTCATGCTTATATGCAAATGAATTACATTGTGATGTAAAGTGCGAGGTTGTGCAACCCAACCCATGATCGGGTTGGCAACCAATAGTTAATTTCCAAGTGGCGGTGGGATATTAGCTAAGTGGGTATAGCCACGTGGAAAAGATGTCAATGTGGCACTCTCTAATTCGACAAATTGTGATGGTCTCATATGGTTATTCAAATGTCAGATTGAGGTCAAGTTTTATATCACCAGAATCATCTCATTGAGATGAACACAATGAAATCATTATGTGAAGTCTTATAGAAGTAGAAAAAGATCAAATTTTTTAGACCCCATTTCCATAACGACACCTTAGATATTGGGTGAGCATAGTAACCATATCCTCTTAACCTATGTTGATGAGGGTTAGGTAGGGGTTGTTACATAGTGGTATTAGAGCATTCAAGTTCAAGAATTGGGCTTGATGGGCTCTATCATTGGCAATTGAAACAAAATTCCTACAAAAGGGGTTTCATATTGATTTTAGAAAACTAACTAAATTAATGTTTAGATGTTAAATGCTTGTCTACAATTGATATACTTCTAGCATGGTAATAATGCAATAATCCATGGTTTTGGGATGGAGCTAAACTTTGAGTATAATAACTAAATGTGAGTATGATGGCATCCTACTCACAATTTTGATTTGGATTTCCATGAGGTTTGGCACTTTATTGTGGTCAGTGCCTTGGAAATGCACACACTTTCTATTTGACATCTTGAAGGTTGGAAAAATGATGGTTGTGGCCTTGGAAGATGCCTTTCCTTTAATTATTATAGAACTTTTTGTAGGGCAGTGAGTTATTGGTAGCATACCATCATGATTAGTTGGGAGATGTTACCTTATATGTTTGGAACGACTGTTTTCATGATATTGAGGTATTTGGGGAAGACTCCATTTGTGATGTGTGTTTAGTATAACACTACTTGGTTCAGTAAATGATAGGAATATGTATATATATTGACTGGGACATAAGAATCCCATGGTCTTCATGTGGTGAGGCCAGGAGCCTTGTTAGATTGAAGGAATGATGTTTTGTGGCTCTATTAAAGAGTGATAAGCTTCGATGTCTTCTTATTTGGTGTTTTGATGTTGATATCAACACTATGATTGTTGATTATATGTTGGTTTCTTGCCTATACTAGTGGGTGCTAGGTGTAGCACCGTGATTGAATAATTAGGTGTTGTTTGTCGATTGCATGCCTAATATATCTATGAATCTAGTGTACATACATACAAATAATATATATATAATATAAATACTATATAATATATATATATATATATATATATTATAATATATATATATATATATATATATATAATATATATATATATATATATATATATATATATATATATATATTGCAAATGTCATGAATTTCTGGCCTATGAGAAGAGGCTAACTGTTTTGAATGTCAATGGTTTGGTTCGAGACTAATTTCTAAACCTATGTGGGCATGATTAAAACTGGATTGATATGCTCATGTGCATGAAATTTTAATTTTGAAAGTTTTACTGAGATATAAGTATGCCTAATTATGCCTTGGAACTTGAAGAAATGTGCCTAATGAATGACTTAGATACATCTATGAATCTGGTGTACATATTAATATATACATCCTGGTATATGTATATATATATATATTGTGAAATTGCAAATGGCATGAATATCTCGCCTATGAAAAGAGGCTAACTGTTTTGAATGTTGATGGTTTGGTACGAGACTGATTTCTAAACCTAGGCATGATTAAAACTGGATTGATATGCTCATGTGCATGAATATTTTAATTTTGAAAGTTTTGCTGAGATATAAGTATGCATAATTATGTCCTGGATCTTAAAGACATGTGTAGTTGCAGGACATCATGCTTGGCTTGGCATGGAAATATAACAACTAGTATAATTACTATATTTCATGAAACCACTAACAACTGAGTGTATGTGGCAGCATAGTAAGACTCAGTAGAAGTAAAAAGAAGCATGTATTGTGGCATTGTGTAGTAGTCATGAATGGTTGGAAAATTTCTCGATGTTTTATCCATGAAGCATTGGGGACACTAGAACTCATGGGCATTGAGTTGTTATGTTGAATATTTTATGTTTTTTGTTCCTCGATTAATTTATGCTTGAATTTTCCTTTCTATTGTTGGAATGTGCATGACCATGCTATTTTGTTGCGTGATGTTATTATTGTTGTCATGTATTTCTTGCTTTTTACTATTTCCCTATTTTGCTTTGGATTTTTCCTTTCGTTCTTCATGCTTTTTGGGGGGGGGGAGTGTGGGGGCTTGGGAGTATTGGTTGGGCTTGGACGGAAGTCACATGAATCTGGAAAGAGATCCAATGTAGTCCTACACATAAATAAAGAGCATGAACAAATGAGAAAGGCTGAAAATGGGAAAATGGGCCAGAAAAGGTCATCATTGGAAAATCTTGGAGTGTTGCTCCTAAATATCACTGCTATCAGAAAATAAATTATTTGCAGGTTGAAAAATTGATGTATGAGCAACAACATCAATATAGGGAGTTCTTTAAATTTGATTTTAATTGACATATGATTATCTATGACTAAGTGGACAACAATATGATAGCCAAAATGGGTTGGTTGGGTCCATGGGAACTATGGACAGTGAAACGACACAAAGGAAGTTCTCTTACCCTTAACTCTAATTACACATGTAATTATATATGGTATACATGATCATGTTAATGAGTATATGTATGAAATACCATTTTGTCTGACAAAATTTTCCAGTGGTCATTCTTCTGGAAGAGTGATTATTTAAATTTATTTAATGCAAATGTGAATGGAATAAAAAAGGTTCTTGGTTTAATGAGGAATCAATTGGGCCAAAGTAGCCCTTATTGATTTGTGATTTTAATACTAGTTTAATGATACTCATATTGTTCCCAAGGCTCAAGTTTGCATTATGAACAGGGAATGTTGAAGGATATATCAGTATATGGAAATCAATATGATCTGGCATGTAGGAACAAACATGGACGAATGAAGTAGCCACAAACCTAGAAATTGGGTTATGAGTGCACGTGGAAAAAGAGACATGAAAAAAGGGGAAATGTTCAATTGAAGGAAACACGACCTCTAAATTCCTGATTTGGGTGGAGGTCTTGTATCCTTTGTATTCCTAATTTATACGGGTGGAAACAATATAGTCTTTGGATTCCTAATGATATGAAACTGCAGGCTTGCAGTCAGTTTCAGTGTTGTGTGCATGTTTTGTTGTGCCATGTGTACATGTTGTGTTGTAAATGGGTATATGTTTTACTGTACCATGTGTATCTTGTATTGTGCCCCTATATGTATGTGTTGTGTATGTGTTGGGATAGATAGGTATACCCTTGAGGGTGGAGGTATCAACTTATGGATTTCCTTGTTGCCGATTGAGGGTGTAGACATACGTATTTGGATTCCCTTGAGGCTGGAGGTATCAACCTCTAGATTCCCTTGTTATTGATTGAGGGTGGAGACAAAGTCTTTAGATTCCCTTGAGTTTGGAGGTATCAACCTATATATTTCCTTGTTACTGATTGAGGGTAGAGACATAAGTCTCTAGATTCCCTTAAGGGTCGAGCTATCAACCTTTGGATTCCCTTTTTTCTAATTTTAGGGTGGACACATATGTCTCTAGATTCCCTTAAGGGTGGATGTATAAACCTATAGATTCCATTGTTGTTGATTCATGGTAGAAGCATAAGTCTCTAGATTCCCTTGAGGGTTGAGTTATCAAGCTCTGGATTCCCTTGTCACCAATTGAGGGTGGAGACATAAGTCTTTGGATTCCCTCAAGGATGGAGGTATCAACCTCTAGATTCCATTGTTACTAATTTTGGGTGGAGGTGAAAGCCTATGGATTTCCTTGTTTTGGAAAAGGGTGGAGGTGGGACATCTCTAGACTCCCTTGATAAATTGATGAATAAGACAAGAGGTATAAATTAAATCATCACAATTTATTTATGATGAATCACATAAGAGATTATACACCATGTTATAGGAAAGCATGTGAATCACCTAGTCTAGGTGAATGGAGTTGACTATAGGAAAAACAAGCAACAACTTGAAGATATAAGTGTGTGTAACAAAAAACACCTAAGAAAGTTGCAAAGAGCCACTGAAAGTTGGTTGAGTAATGGGTGCATACATATATACATACATATATGTATATCTATCCATTGAGTTTTTGGACAAGCGATTGAGTATGTGAGTTTTAAATGTTGCACAAAGTTGTGTGTATAAAGCTCCATATTGGAAAATTGTTATTGAACACCTCCAAAGCATCAAAAGACTCCAAAGGGCCATTTTGAAGATGGCTGAAATTTGTATATCAATGATTACAGAGTGACCGGTAAGCCACTATGCATATAAGATTTATTGTAAAAATATTGTATAGAGATGTACATATAAAGCTCCACCAAATGGTGTGTGTTTTGATTTGTTTCCCGTGATGTGTGTATGGACAATGAACACTGAGGACTGTCATCCCCTCAAGGGGGAGCGAAATATGACAAGCCCTATTTAATTATTCCCCCCCTGTATATAATTCTAATAATTAAATACATTAGAGGAAATTTCAACCTAAAAGTGGCATCTTAAGTAAAAATAATAAAATAATAGGAAAATAATAAAGTGAGAGTTATGAATTTTGGAAGGAAAAGAAGAAAACTATTTTTTTATTATTATATTTTTGGCTTATCTCCTTATAGTTCTACTCGAACTTAAAGTTGAACACTAATTGGATGCGTAATTAAATTCCACATCTAATGAGTACCCATTGTACATACTTTTGAGAAGACCCATCATACAGAGATAAAAAAATAAAAATAAAACATTAAAAAATGTGTTTAACATTTTTTAATGTTTATTTTTTATTTTTTATCAATGTGGGTCTTCTCAAAAGTACGTACAATGGGTACTCATTGGATGTGGAATTTAATTATGTATCCAACCAGTGTTCACACTTTAAATTTGAGTAAACCTATAAGGAGATAAACCAAAAATACAATTAAAAAAAATATTTTTTTTCTATTTCCCTCCAAAATATTTGCATGTACCTCTTTTTAATTTAAAATTTTTTGATTGGTTTACATACTATGTACATGAAAATTTCATCGGAACTTTTAGGCTGAATTTTCCTCTAATGAAATGGTTGAGTAGGGACACATATTCCAGAGACTAGGGAGGGATTTTGCTTGGGTTATGCAATTTACTTGCTATAAGATAAAAAATTGAATGGTGTGACACCATTAAAGGCCAATTGTTGTGTTGTAATGACCTGAGGCTCCTGAAATTTATGAGGTTGGAGTAGGAGTATATAGCCCATGCTTTCTTGGAAGAAGGGGCAAGCAAAAGAGGACATGTGGAGGTCAGCTAATGCGCTTAGAGAACTGCGCGAGAAAATAATTATAGAGGGGCAATTTTGAAAAGGGAACCATACATAAAGAATGGGGGTGACATATTGGGTTGTGTTATATTCTTTCCATGACTAGCCCACTTATTTAACTGGGGGTTTAGAGGGGTGGGGCAGAGCCCCCCCCTTTCATCGCGCCGATTACATAGTGGTGGGGTCACAGGGGGTTTGAGGGGTGCAAGTAACCCTATATTAGGTTGGGAGGACCTACCTATGGTTTTGTGCATGATTTTCGCACATGGTTTTGGACACGTTGATTTTTGGTCCATGGTATTGGATGCTTCGGCATGTATAAATATGTATTGTAACATTGAAAGGAACATAATGAAAAATCAAGTTGGTAGTCTTAGTTTTTGGATCCAGGGGAAAATCTTTGTGTATATGAGTTTTATGTGTTATGCTCTCGCATTGTTTATTTTCTGTGTTTTTTAGAATTCGTATGCAGGTAATTTCTGTATGGGGTTAAAACCTACATTTGGTATTAGAGTTGTTTTGGATTGAAGGGGATGCCTTTGTTGCTTAGGGGTTTCTCTCGGGCCTATGGTAGACCTCGTTCAGTGGGAGATCTGCGGGATCGATTTTGGTGGTGAAAGAAGATGGCAAGTAGTGGAAAGATAGAGATCGAGAAATTTAATGGTTAGAGTTTTGAGTTGTGGAAACTCAAGATGGAGGATCTGTTGGTGGATAAAGATCAGTGGATCGCGGTAGATCCGGGTACTAAACTAACGGGAGTGACTGATGAAGAATGGAAGAAGTTGGATCAGAAGGCAAAGAGAACAATACAATTGTGTGTCTCAGATTCAGTATTGTTGAATGTATCAGGGGAAGCTACGACAAAGGCTTTATGGGACAAGTTAGGGACTTTGTACCAATCTAAGTCTCTGGTGAAATAAACTGTTCCTGCGGAAAAAGCTGTATAACCTGAGGATGAAAGATGGAGACTCGGTGACAGAGCATCTGAATGCATTTAATACTGTGGTAAGTCAGTTATTATCTGTTGATATTAAAATTTCAGATGAAGATAAGTGCATCAGTTTGTTGTGTTCTCTACCAGAGTCGTGGGATAGTCTGGTTATTGCAATAGGTAGCAATGCAACTGCTTTGCAGTTTGATGAAATAGTCTCAGCCTTGCTGACGGAGGAGATGAGACGGAAAAATATGGACAGCCAGAATGGTGATGCCTTGTCTGTACGAGGACGGTCCCAGAACAGAAACAAAAAATAAGTCATCGAGTGGGAGATCTAAATCTAGAGGGAGATCTAAATCTCCAGGAAAACCTACAAAGGTGGTGTGCTGGAAATGCGGAAAGGAAGGGCACTTCAGAAGGGAGTGTAAATCTAAAGCTCCTGATAAAGGAAAGGGATCTGATGATGCTCCTTCTGCAGAGGCAAAAACCACCTCAGATGAAGGTGGGGATGTGTACTTGGCTTCTTCAAGTACACATGTAGATCATGAGGCATGGTTGATTGACTCAGGTGCATCCTTTCACTTCACTCCCCATAGAGAGTGGTTCTGCGAGTATGAGAAATACTATGGTGGTGATGTCTT
>APFE030470408.1:0-26268 GCA_000404065.3 Pinus taeda | reverse complement strand
AGAGGGGTAAGTCATGTTCTAGCAGAGGTTGGGCAGGAGGGTATAGGACCAGCTGTTTGGACATAGGCCAATTTTTTATGGTCATGCTTACGGCTCGGCACCAGATGTAAGCATCTGCAGTGGCCAGTCAAGGCCTTCCCAAAATGAGGGGATACCCTGTGAGTTTTTCCTTAGGCTGGAGAACCAAAAAGTCCGCATGGTATTCCTAGGAATCAACAGAGACCAATACATCCTCCACAATCCCTTCAGGAGTCACGATGGAGCGGTCTGCCAATTGCAGCACTGTCGAGGTCTTCCTTAGGGAACTCTGAAGATTGAGCTTAAGCATGGTGTCCCTGGTCATCACATTGATGGCAGCCCCTAAATCAATTAGAGCGTGGGGTATAATGGTGCCATTGATGTGGACATCAACTACAAGGCTCCCAGGGTCCAAATACTTCGGACAGATTACTTGCCCCAACATGAGATCTGACAGTTGTCCTATGACATTGATCATCGATGCATCTTTCTTTCACCCACCTGGGTGCTTGAAACACTTCTCTTTAATCAACTTGTTGTAAATTGGTACATCTTTGATGGCCTGGAGAAGTGGAATTTTCACACACAACTGCTTGAGTTCTCCCAGAAGCTCGTCCTCCTCTGGGTTGGGTTGTGTGGTCGCTGTGAATCGCTCAGGAAAGGGTGGAATGGCTTGGGGTTCACTTTCCTGTCTCTCTTCCTCCTCTTCTAAGGGAGGAGGTTGGTGTTCTAGGAGGACTTTCCCATATCGCAGGTTGATCTCATGGATCTCCACAGCATAGGTAGGGAATGTTGTCTCCCCAGTATATACCTGCTGGGTCTGTCTGTTGTTGGGGTTCGGGTTCGGTTGAGCAGGCATTTGGGGTTGTCTTGGAGGAGCAGGAGGTAATGGTTGAGGTTGAGTTGGTGGTGGAGGCAAAATGGCAGGAGAAGTGTTGTACTTGGGCCTCCAACCTAGTTGAGGTGCATTCCACTGAGGTTGCGGCTGGGCTTGAGAGTGAAATGTTTGAGAAGGAGGTTGAGTCTGGTATGGAGATGGATAAGACCATGGAGGAGGTGCGGACTAGGAAGGATGAGCAGGGGGACCCCAAGAAGGCATATGAGCAGGTTGGTTGGGGTGGTAAAAAGCTTGGGATGACCCTTGCATTCCCTGCTGATAAGGTCTGGGTCCATGAGGCCTCCTTTGGTTGAGGAAGTAGAGAGGTTCAGTAGCCACCTTGGTCCCTAGGTACATGGCTTTAAATCCAGGCAAGGTAGGGCATTGGTTGGTGGGATGGTCTTCCTCACACACGAAACATACCTCTATTGAGTGTAATGGGCACTCATTCTTGGGGTGCTTCCTTGTGCATCTAGGAAAAAAAATGGCCAAGGCCCTCTCAGCCTCTTCCTTCTTCTGCTGAATTCGAAAGGTATCAAGTTGTATGGCAATGGTCTGTCTCATTTCGCTCTTAAGATCTTCCATCTGGTTAGCAAACTCATGCTTGGAGAGAGAGGTGCTAGCTGAGAGATGACTTCCCCTACCTTTCTTCTGGGCCACCCTAGAATGGTTTCTAAACACGGTCTTTATGTCCTCATAAGGTAGTTGGTAGATATCTCCTCCAACCAGTAGGTTAAGGGTGTCTAGAAGGTCTTCAGGGACTCCTCAAAGCAGAACCAACTTCAGAGATTCCAGGTCAAGTGTGCACCTGGCTCATTTATAACTGAGTTAGAACCTTTCCTCATAGTCTTCCAAAGATTCATCACTGCCCATGGTCATCCGAAAGATTTCCGCCTTAGTTTCCTTGGACCTACAATACTCTCTGTACTTGGTGTTGAAAGCTTGTTGCATTTGAGCCCAAGTGGTGATACTGTTTCCAGGTAACCCCATGAACCAGCGTAATGCTGCATCCTTGAGGGTAGAGGGAAATAATTTTAGCTTTTGCTCATCCTCAGCATAGTCATAAGTTCAACAAAGGACAACAAACTCAAACAAGAAGGTATCAGGGTCCTCAGAAGTCATACCATGGAAATGAGGTAGTGCAGAGGGACTTATGTTTTACATTTTCATGTCTCCATTGGTCTCTTGAATGGGAAAGGCACCCTCTATTCTCTCATCTTCTCTTCTATCGTTTCGGTTTTCAGCCATGGCTACAGACGAAATGCTTTCTAACTCTTCTTCTGCTATAGGATCTTCGTATATCTCAGGAGGTTCACCTATAGGTTCTCCTGGTTCACTGTCACCAGAGAAAAGAGAAAGTTGACTCAGTGATGTGGTGGGGGTGTTGGGTAAGAATTTTCCGGTCTTATCTCCGTTCCTACGAGGCATGAAATGGAAAGACTTTTTCTTGCTTTTTGTATTTTTTCTTTTGTACCTGCAAAACTAGAATAGGTTGAACTGCAGCTAACTATCTTATTGAAAGGAAAATGTGGAATCGAAATGCTAATTTACGCTTGTAGAATTGAAATGCTAATCTATGAAAGAAGAATTGAAATGCTAATCTATGAAAGCAGAATTGAAAGTCTAATCTATGCTTGCAGAATTGAAATTGTGGAATTTGAATGCTAATCTAGGAAAGCAGGAAATGTCTATTCTACTTTTGCGGAAATGAAATTGCAGAATGGAAATGAAATAAACTACTTAGCAGAAGTTTGTAGTAGAAAAATAGAAGAATAGAAACAATCACCAATACTCTGACGCTTCCCCAGCAACGGCGCCAAAAAGATGGTGGGCTCCAGTATTGCAGTGATAATGCTGCAACTTCTGGGACTCCCTTCTTTACTTTTATCAACCCGGTTGTTCATAACAAACTTGGAAGCGACGGTGATGTATGCACAAGTACTAGCTCTTGTCGCAGTTGTCACTTGGTCAGTTGGCACAAGTCCGCTAGGGATTTAGCCAACTTCTATAAGTTCTTAGAAGAAGCTTTTAAATGATGGATGAAAGCTAACTCAAAGGGGAGCTAATCTACTTGCCGAAAGAAACTGAAAGCCAAAGAGGAATGCAAATCCTAGCAAACCCTAATTCTACCAGCTAGTTCTATTGATGCAAAAATGAGAATGCAAACTGCTGAATGAGATGCCATTGAATTCAAAAAGGGAAAATGCACATGTCTTAGACTACTTTTGTCCTAGAAAGTATCTTTTTTTATTTTTTGATTAAGTGTCGATTTTCACATGCATGTGCTTTCAACTGGCTTTTGACTGTGCAGAGGTGGATCAAGGAAGAGGAATGCTTTGGAAATGGTTGGAAAGGCTTAGAGAGGGTCTAAGGAGTCCCTAACACTCTTCCCCAGAGTCTCACAAGGTTTGGCTATCAGGAAACCTCACTTGTGAGCTTCTACAGGAAGTCTGCAGGGGTTCTACAGGAAACTTCAGGATTTCTACAGGAAACTTCAGAATTTCTACACGAAACTTCAGAATTTCTATAGGATGTTTGGAAATCGGTTTTTAGGAGGTGGATGAGTGAAGGAGGGTGCATGGATGGATCTAGAGGTAGGATAGGGGTCTGGACATGGCCTAAGGACTGGTGGGTGGTTTGGTGGAGAGGTGTAGAAGGCTGACTTGGCTCGAAGATGGCTAAGGAAATGATGAGCAAGAAGGTAAGGTTTTGTAGACACAAAGGATAGATGGGAAAAGGGTAGCTTAGCTACGAGACATAACAGGAGGCTTAGATGATGCTTTGGGAGGGTGGGTGAAGGAAGAAGATGCCCTGCACGGTGGGCCTTGATCAATTCTACAAAAACCTGCAAATGATCAAATCCTAAACTAATCTATTCTATCCATCAATCAACATAAATGAGCAGAAACTTTATTTGGGAAGAAAACCTTGTACACCATCTATTTAAGGAAACATTTCAGATGTCCAAATCCATGACTAATCTCTGCAAAGAAAACAAGCACACTAAAAGATTGCATAAAGAGCAAACTAGTGTTTTTGTGAGGCAGCACTATTTCCTCGATTTCAGCCCCAAATCCAATAAGGCCGAGGTGAAACCAGGAGTGTAGTTGTCTCTTTTCCTTGGGTTTCTTACTGTTATTATCCTACCAAAACATTTGAACCAAAGTCACTCATAAACAGTGGTCTATTCCAGCATCACAGCAAAATCTACTTAACAGCAATGTGTTCAAATGCATAAAAGAGAAAAACAGTGATATGTAAAGGAAAAGCAATAATATAAAAAGGAGATCCTAGGCTCTCAGGTTGGGCCCAACCCTGAGAGCTTTGGCTCCTATGAAAAACTCAGATTTGATAGGAAACCAAACTGCTTCTCATTATCCAAAAAGATTCATAACAGTTATGCCAAAAATGGCTACAAAGGAACAAAATAAAGCTGCTGCAGCACTGAGGTGCAAAGTACACAATAGGTTCAAAAGTCTTTTTACGAAGGCTGAGGCCTCAACATTTATAGATAACGAGGGACCTAGCTGGCCTCCTCAATCTGTGGAACTCGACTGTCAAACTGTGAGTCAAACAATCCCTTTCTAAATGTTGATTGGCTGCCTTCTAGATTCGGTTTGGTGGTCTTTGGAGCTCGGAGTTGGAGGTGAAAATCCCGAGGAAGGGTCATTGAATGCCGTAGGCACCCCTCCTTCAAGTCCTCACTTTAGGCTTGGCTGCCTTATAGCTCATGATTGCTTTTGACTTTGCTCCAATATATGTCAAAAACCTGAAATAGACACGTGTTAACCACCTAGGAAAAGTAACTTCCCCTATTCGTACCAAAGACACAAACATACTAAAAATAATGCATAAACTATAGAAAATGACGGATTTGAACAAGGGTTGAACAATGAAAATTAGGCCAAATGAGCCCAAATTGTTACCAATTTTGGGGCTCATCATAAGCAAGGAGGCAGTTTGGTTGTAGAGATTGTTTTCAAGTATGGGATTAGTACAGGGAGCTATAAGGATAGACTTTGACAGCCATAGTGCAATTGTCTTGGAAAAGGACCCTGCACATCATTCAAAGACAAAACACATTGATGTTCAGTATCACTTTGTCAGGGATATGATAGAAGACAAAAAGGTGTTGCTGGTAAGGGTGGACACTTTGAAGAATACTATAGATGAATTGACAAAATTTCTGAGCTATGAGAAGTTCTCTTGGTGTAGAGAAACAATGGGTGTTGCAAGGCTGGATAAATGACTAAGCTCTCTTATGGTCCCATTGTGGAAATAAAACAACAAGTGGGAGAAGATTGGGTTGTGTTATATTCTTTCCATGACTAGCCCACGTAGTTAATCGGGGGGTTAGAGGGGAGGGGGGCTGTTGTGTTGATTGCGTAGTAGGGGGGTCACAAGGGGTTTGAGGGGTGTAGGTAACCCCCCTCTACGGGGTCTGTGGCAGCACCCTGGGAAATTTTTATTTGGACCCTATATTAGGTTGGGTGGACCTACCTATGGTTTTGTGCATGATTTTCACACATGGTTTTGGACGCAATGGTTTTCAGTCCATGGTATTGGATTCTTCAACATGTATAAATATGTATTGTAATATTGAAAGGAACATAATGAAAAATCAAGTTGGTAGTCCTAGTTTTAGGATCCAGGGGAAAATCTTTGTGTATATGTGTTTTATGTGTTATGCTCTCACATTGTTTATTTTTTGTGTGTTTTAAAATTCGTATGCAGGTAATTCCTTTACAGGGTTAAAACCTACATGACCAAGCACTTAAAGAGAACCACCATAGATGATTTCTTATACAAAAGAAGTTTTCATGTGTTCCTTGTTAAAGGTCAACATCCCACATCAATGTTGGAAGCATATTTCTCTCTCACTGGGATCTATGGTTCCATGAAGTGGAATTTGACTTGTTCCCCTGTGTTAGAGATATTTATGCCTACATTTCATATTCAATAATAGTTTTCCAAACAACTAGAATTCTTAATTTGAAACTTCTTTTGTCATTTATATGTTTACAAGTGCATTTGTTATTGAAGTTGACACCTTTCATTTGTTAAGTTTGTATGGTTGATAAAATGGATAAAAATGGTGAGGTATTCGAGTTACTGAATAGCTAATATAATCTATTTTAAAAAATACGATCACAATTGACAAATCCATTCTATGTTATTTTCAAACTTATTTACAGGGTTCATAAGCCAAGATCGAGTTTCTCCATCTCAAATATCAACTCCAATGACATGAACTACAACAAAAGAGTCGTCAATATGAAGTAGTCCTTGTTCAAAAAAATGTCCCTTTTGATTTTAGAAAAGAATCATGCTACTAGCCAACATATCATCAAACCAATTATGCCACTTCAAGAGTAGATTCAAAATGAACATATAGAAGTTCATCTTCAATTCATAAGCCCGTCATTATACCTTAGGAAGAAGTTATCAATGGGCACAAAACTAGTCTTGGATATGAAAAGGAGATGATGTTTCACATTAAACACTAATCTAAACCAATCCAGTTTCAAAATGCTAGGTTTCTTTAGGATAGTTCATCTTCACTTTCTTCACTTCCACATCAAATTCAAAAATGCCAAGATTATCATCGAGTTATCCACATGAAATATTAGTTATTTTTATCTCCACCCTTGTGAGCATCATAGAAAGAATACTCATCATTCAGATAAATGTTCCATTCATAAGAGACATGCAACAATAAAGATTCACCTTGGACTAATCACTTCTTCGAAATGGTGTCTAAAAAGAAGAAGCTATGTTAGTCATATTGATGATTCATTCTTGCGTATTGAAACATATTCAAAGTGAAGAGATTTTCATCTTCTCACCTTATAGATGATATGGGGGAATTGATAGTTAGCTACTAGTTTCAAAGTCATATCAAGAAATTGATAGTCAACTACTAGTTTTAAATCCATATCAAGTGATCTTGAGCCATAACCTAAACCAAATCCAATAGCCATAGCCTAGAGCCAAAGTTACCCAATGCTAGAGTCAAATTTGTAGCTAGAGATAGAATCACACTCAATGAGCATGATTTGGTTTGTGGTCATCCTTAAACCACCACTTAGTAAAGTAATTATTGCTTCTACTAGACAACGATGTGTGGTCATCTTCAAACCACCATTTCAATAGTTTTTGGTTATCTTTAAACAATCATCAAGGAGCACTTCCATTTCATATAAGACATCAAATTCTAGCCAAATTTGAAATTGTTTGAAGAACTACTTCAAGCCAAGTCCTAGAGGTGGTGGCCAACCTTAAACCACCACACCAATATAAAAATTCAGCTTCTGCTACCCTTCTGGTTAGTTGTCTTACTTAAACCAACAATAGTAGAAGAATCTAGCTTTAGTTATCCCATTTGGTTTGTTCTTATTTAAACCATCAAATTCAAAGAGTAAATCCAACAATTGGCTTTTATTTACCTTCATATTTAAACTCTCTTCTTGGAATCACATAAACTCCTTCAAATTAAGGGGGGAAATTTTGGAAACACAATCCTTAGAAGTTATGTAAACTTGAAATATTCACATGTGTGGAAGGTGAAAATCCTCAAATGAAGTTGAAGAGTCATGAGGAGTCCAATATACCTCTTGGAAGATGAAACCTAGGGTCATAAAATGTTGTATTTATGTGTATAATATTAGTGAATAATGAAACTCATGCTTATTAACACTTTCCTCCCATTTTATGTGTCTAATATTAGTATCACGAATTCACAAGGGCTTCAACCTCAAAAGGTGTCTGATCACCCAACACCCAATCCATGATTCATCAAATGATGACTCTTAGTTGTTCTATTACTCTATAGGAATGTGGGTTTTGTTAGCTTTGGGGGATCATCCTAATCAACTAAAAGGTACTCTCAAACCATAAAAGCTAAAATATTAACACTTGATAACCGAACGCTCGAGGATCCATTTGGGCTAGGCTCCTAATCACAACTCCTGTTGACCATATGGCTAGGGACTAAGGATTAGGACCTGCTTTGATGACTCAAAAATACTAGATACTTGAAAAATCATCTATTGGTTGATGAAGGATGGCATGGGACATGAACATCTTTGCCAATCAACAGATTCATGGGGGCTTGTTAATATATAGGTAGCAATATGGATCCACATCATTGAGTTCTTGGAGACCCCAAGGCACATCCTAATAGCCAAAAACCTATTTCTCTTGTAGCTCTTAGTTATGGTCCCTCAATGGCCATGTGGCTAGGGTTGAGCCAAATTCCTCCACCTTCAAAACTCTTAATGGATAATCCTTGAATTTATGAAATATCCAATAGGGTTTCTCATCCCATTCCAATGTCTAAAATGCAAATTCCAACAAATATAAGACTTCCCCTAAAGGATAATAAAGACTCAAACGTATTTACAACCTAGAATGGCCTCTCAAGGACACTACCTCTAGTCAATCATCTTCAAAAATAAGATACAAGGAGGGCCTATGGCCAAATAATTGACTTCACTTAGATAAAGAAATTCTCCGTTCTCACTTAAGACTGAATCTCCCCACTTCAGACTTCTATATTTTTGACTCAATTGTAACCATAATTCTAGATTTTCTCCTTAAGAAATCAAAGCCACTTCAAATAGAAGAGGAACTTCAAGCCCACACTCAATAGGGATGAAAAATCTATTGTTCCACCTCATAACTAGTTTGGCAAAGACCAACTATTCTAACATATTACAAGAATAAATTAGGACCTAAATTAGATTTTCATTATTATTTCCAATCATGTATTTTATATTATTTATGGACAACTTGTCCTCAGTATACACTCCCATGCACAAAATTTATTCACAAGTGGAAATAACAACTAGAGGTCAAGCATGGTGCATCTTTACTCATCTCATTGTCACATAATACATAAGGAACTAACACAACCATGATCATGAAGTATTAAACATTATTTAGTCCATATAAACATATCATTATTTCACAACATACATATCAATCCATTTTTACTAGAAAGCACAACAACCAACATAACATTATTTGTTGTCCTTGAACAATAATGCCATTTCAATCAAAAGAGTTATATACAATTATCTAATATACTTAAATTGTTGAAAACTAAATAAGGGCGAGCGATGAGTCCACCTGACCTTATGCTCAGCTGCATGGTAGCTTTTCTTGCATATTTCCATCCTTAGCTAGATTTGATGCCTCAAGAAAAACTTCACTTGAGATCACTTAGAATCATAAGCATGTGGTAAATCTAAAGGCCACTCTCCTTCACTTAGATGGTTTGAGAATTGCAACTTAGTGGCTAAGTTAGGCCTCTTAATACAATATATATAGCCATATAACATCATTACAACAAAAAATGGATCTCTTTACTAATCCAATAGTCCCTCAACACTTCCCTTCTCCAGTTCCTTTTGTGCCACCAAAAAATAATTATTAAAAAATTTCTATAAGCCCTAGTCTTAGATTAAGACTTCTCATTGGACCCCCTTCCCAATTCATTTTAGGACTCTCCATTATTAATTATTATGAATTAAGAGGCTTTCAATTGCCTCCAATTCAGATTTAGTTGATTGCACTCACTTGTGAAAGTTATTGTTCACCCAATTCACGTGTTATAGTTCTATGGTATGTGATTCTCCTAGATATTTTCCCTCTTGTTTTATATTTCATTTTTTGTTGGTGCTATTATTTTTTTCTACTTACTTTCCCATGAGTGATACTACCCTTGTGCGTGTGTTCCTGGGGTTCTCATTGGGTTATATGGTCAAATTGTGGAATACTCTATAAGGGTACATATCCCATGCTTTAGGTCATTCAAATACCACCTCCCTCATACAATTATAATTATTGGGAGTTGGTAAGCCAACTACCAAATCAGGGAAACATAGGGAAAAAATAATTTCAATAGGATAAGAATTTTTCCAATCATCACATCTTTCATTTAATGAATCATTTCTAGAAACAATTGAGATATATGTAGGCTATCCTCTCCTTCAGTTTTCAAAAATATTATTTTTAGAAGAATATTTACATCATATAGGTTCTAGAATAATATATTTGTTGATTAACCAACATTATCAATCTTAATTACATTTACAAAAACCAGGTAATTAGAAGGGACATTACAATCCCCTCCCCATTAAAGGAACATTGTCTTATATGTTCTAATATTCATATAAGTGAGCTCTATATAGAGAAAATAAAATTAATGTTCCATTTTCATGGAATCTTCTAGCTCCAATGTTGCTTCATTTTCTATGAGGTGCTTCCATCACACCTTGATTGCAAGATGGATTCATTCCACAAGATAGTCACCTTCTTGTCGAGTATGCATTGGGGTTTTGTATAGAATTCCTTCTAGTTCCACCTATATGAAAGCACAATTAATAATATGATTAGCATCAGGTCTATAATTCTTAAGCAAGTATATATGAAATACATCATGTGATTTTACCGTGGGAGGTAGGACGATTTTGTATGCAACTAGCCCCACTCTATCTAAAATTTCAAAGGGTCCAAAATACCGAGGTTTTAGCTTGGTACATGATCCCACTTTCAAAAAATCCCTCTTGGGTTTAATTCATAGATACACATACTCTCAAAATTGGAACTCCTTATGAGTTATGCTTTATTTGCGTAACTCTTATATCATTGTTGATCCACTTTCAATTTCAATTTTATTTTGGCCACTTCTTACTCCATTTATTTTAACATATCTATCCCAAGTGTGATTATATTCGCTAGATTATCTTAGCTAATTTGAATTATTCATTTTATACCATACAATGCTTCAAAGGGGCTCATCTTTAGTGATTATTGATATCCATTATTGTAATAAAATTACACAAGAGGAAAAATACTTTTCCCTCTCTTTAGGTTAGTTCATAACATACATTCTAAGCATGTCTTGTAGAACTCAATTTACCTCTTTATGTATCCACGCATTTTAGGGTGATAATTTATGCTAAATGCTAATTCTATCCCAAATCCTAAAAATAAGGCCTTCCAAAATTTTGAGGTAAATTTGGCATAATTATTCATTTTGATCTTCCTATGCATGTCGTGTAGCCTAAAAATTTCCTTCATAAAAATATGGGATATGCTTATTGCTTTATGAGTGGATTTAACAAGAATTAAGTGCGACACTTTTTTCAACTTGTCCACTACCACCATGATTTCATCATTCTACTTGAGAATTCTTGGCATTTCAATGATAAAGTCCATAGATATGAATTCCCACTTCCATTCTAGTAATGGTATTGTATGTAATAATCCTTATAGGTGTTTATGTTCCATCTTAACTTATTGGAATTATAGACAGTTAGAAATATATTTAGTGGTTTTCCCCTTCATCCTTATATGATAATACAATTTATTACTAGTTGTGATCATATTTTGATATATTGGGTGACCAATATTAGGTGTTTTATGAAGCTCATCCACTATTATATTCTCCAAGTTGGTCACATTGGGCATACACAATTTTCCCTTCTATATTAATGAATTTTATTCTCCCAAATCATATTCCTCTTACCTTGGCCTCTTGGGTTCTTTCTTCAAGTATCTACTCATCTGTTGGAAATGTTCATCACTTTGCAACACTTTTCTAATCCTTTCTTTGATCTTAATCTCACATGTATTGATGACTATGACGTGTATCATTTATAGGCTTTTTTTGAGTGCATCACCCACTTGATTCTCTTTGCATGCGATATGTTTAATTTCAAAATAGAATTCACTAATAAGAGCTAGCCATCTCACTTGTCTATCTTTCAGCCTTGGTTAGTTAAACAAATACTTCAACCCATTGTGGTTTGTCATAAATTGGAATTTCATTCTAAGAAGATAATGTGTCCACATTTGCAGAGCATGCATTATGACTTCCAACTCCAAATCATGTTTCACATAATTTTTCTAATATTCATTTCTATGTTTGGATTTGTAAAAAACTACATTTCCTTCTTACATGAGGACTCCATCGAGCCCATCCTTGCAAAAATTCGTGCACATCTAAAAATATTTATCCATGCCTGCAATCTTCAATATAGGAACATTAATTAGCAAATGCTTTAGTCTTTTAAATCTTGATGCTCACTCTAATGCCCAAAGAGTCTTTAACTTGATATTCTATAATATTGTAATTTGGTGTCTAATTTTAGAAAATCCTTGAATAAGTCATTTGTAGGATCATTTTAGTCCCATAATTGATCTTATATCTATTACATTTCTAAGAATGATCCATTCCATTTTTGTCTTGATATTTTTAAGATCAACTTACACTCCTCTTTAGATAATATGAACCAAATAGTGCACTTGTGATTGTAAGAACTTTCATTTGTTGAGCTTAGCATACAACTAGTGCTTCCAAAGCACTTGTAACATGGCCTTGAGGTGCTCTTTATGCTCCTCCTTAGTCTTTGAGTATACTACTATATCGTCAATGAAAACCAAAACAAATGTGTCTTGCTAAGAATGTTATTCATGAGACACAAAAAAGTGCTTGGTGCATTCATTACTAGTCCAAACAACACCACAAATATCTCATACTATCCACACCATGCTCTAAATGTAATTCTATAAAAGTCCCCATCTTTGATCTAGGCTTGGTCATATCATGATCTCAAATCTATTTTTGAAAGCATCATGGATCCTCTCAATTGATGAAATGGATCATTGATGATGGGAAATAGATAATTGTTTTTAATGGTTTCTTTTTTAAATTTTCTGTAATTAATGCACAATCTGAGTGTACTATCCTTCTTTTTTACAGACAATGTTGGGGCTCCCCATTGGGAAATGTTGGGTCTTGTAGACCCTTATAAAATTTTTCCTTTAGCTAAATCATTAACTACAGTAACTCAGGTGTAGTCATTATGTACAATGATATAGATATAGGAATGTCTCCTAGCATGAGCTTTATGGAGAAATTGATGTCCCTCTTGTGTGGAAATTTTAGTATCTCTTCAAGAAATACATAATTGTATTCCTATATTATGGGGTGGTCTTTTAATTTTAGCGTACTATATCCAGTTGAACTTGTTATTTATACAAAATACACAGGGAATTTCTTCAAATACATAGTTGAAATCTACCTTATGGACACTATCTTTTGTACTACCTACAATAACCTTGGTTCTCCTATGTTAGTCATGCACTCTAAAGTCTTATTTCAATAGTGAAACTTAGTGTTATACACTACCATCTAGTCTATATAATTAGTAGGCCATACCACCACAATGAAAACACATTTAAAGTGGATTGTGTAGGTAGGCTTTTCATCTTGAATTAACATGCCTTGAAAAAAAAAAAATTACATTTTTTTTAGTTTTGGTCGCTAATTGAACCATCAATGATCTTGCATGTTCTTTCCTCCATAAAAATAATATTCAACAAATAACTAATATTAGAACTAGGGTCAATTTATGCAAGTGGATATTGATGGTCACCTACTTATTCCACTTGGATCCCAACATTGTTTCTTTCAGTTTCCTTAATTGGCACAATTTACTATTTCTGGTAGTTTTTCGGGTCCTGAAATTTGGAACTATTTTGAGGCCCTAAATGAAAATTTTTTGGAAAGCGGGAATTTTTTTCACCCACAATAGGCATTTGTAGTCCTCATATCTATATATATATATATAATATATATATATATATATATATATAATATATAATATATTCTACACATCAAATGAAGATCATATGCCAAAGTTACGACCCGAGAAGTTAATGTACCAATTTACCCTAATGGGGCCCACAAACCATTAGGGAATTTTGGGGTCTAAAAATGGGCCTCCTAAGAAAAATTTACAACCAAAATAAAATTTATAAGAACTAATAGGATTCAAGATGATGATGTCAACCATGGGGGATGATTCACAATTTGGAGTAAAAAAGTAAAAAGAGTATAATAAAATAATAAAATAATAAAATAATAAAACTACTCTTTCAACTCGTATTTTCAATTTATCTCCCTAATATTTTACTCAAATTTCAAGTAGGAGTACTTGTTAGATGCTCTGCATCCTCGCAAGAAGCCTTCCACTTCCCAAACTATAGAACAAATTTCAAGCAGGAGTCATAATTTTCTTCTTACTACTACGACCCGAGACACTTAGACTATTACTCTATGCTCTGCTTTCTTACTCTATCCCTTCATTCCTTAGTTAGTTTACAACTTAGAGCCTCACTCTATTTATACAATCCCATGGTCCGTGGACCATGGGTAGGCCGACAATACATTCAAAACTTAGGGCAGACAAACCTATGACTCTAACATACAATTCGCGCTCCGCGCCTGCAATTCGCGGAGTTTTTACAAAAATATTACTAAAAAATTGGGCTTTGAGACCCAAAACATGTTGTGGGGGGATTTCATGCCCAACAAGGTGGGGTGACCCAAGACAACCCATTGAATCCACAAGCAAAGAATAGCACCACAAAGGCAAAAAGGACACAAGGAAGAGGTGTGAGTTCCACAAAATCCCCACTCATAACACAAGTGAGTGTCATGCCAAACAATCACTAGTGTTTGAGTTGAAGGCTTCAGAGTTCGATGCATGTTTTGACTTTGAGTCAGATCCTAACAAGGGGATTGACAAAGGGAATCATATTATTGATGTAGAACCTTGCGCCACTATTGCCACCACTAAGGTCCAGAAAATTGAGCCCGAAGATCCAAAGGAAGGGGAGCATCTCTTCCACTCACAAATGTGGGTGAAGGGATCATCGTTGCAGTTCATTGTTGACAACGGGAGCCAAAATAACCTCATCTCAATAGAAGTCATTAAGTGGTTGGTCCTGCCGACAACACCACAACCACAACCATACACCATTGAATGGCCCCACCAAGGATGAGATCTCTGCGTCAGCCAGTAGTGTCACCTTCCTTATAACATAAAACCCTTCATGGATGAGGCAGTGTGTGATGTTGCTCCTCTTAAATTTTGTGATGTATCATTAGGGCATCCATACTTGTGGAAGCATCATGTTATGTATGAGTCTTGGCTTCGCACTATTATTATTACTTTAGGAAATAAGTTATACAGGATGCCAGAGGTGGCCCTGCCTACCACCATCTCTTTGATCTCTTCTAATAAATGCAGTAAGATCAACTCCCACACCGAGAAATTTGTTTTTGTTTTTTTGTTTTGTTTATGTTTTGTTTTGTTTTTTTTGGTTTTTTTTACTCTCAAAGTAATGGGAAGATCATGGCCACATACATGACCCCAGAAAGGGTTCACAAGGACATATTCTCCTCACCCATAGGGGTACCCTTGCACTGTCAGGTCAAGTATTCGATCGATTAGACTCTCGGGGAAAATCTACCCAATGGGCCAATATACCACCATTCAATTCTATAAAATGAAGAGATAAAGAGGAAAATATGGGAATTTCTATAAAAATGGCACATACGACCAAGTTCCTCACCTTGTGGAAGTCTAATTATACTTGTACAAAAGAAGGATGGCACCTGGAGGCTCTGAATTGATTATTAGGCAATAAACAAATCATTGTTAGGAACAGGTATCCAATCCCACAAATTTATGACCTTTTGGACTAGATCAAGGTGGCCAAGTATTTTAGCAATATAAATTTGAAGTCTAGCTATCACTAGGTTCCAATAGAGCCCATAGATGTATGGAAGACCACTTACAAATCCAAGGAGGCAATTTTTGAATGGTTTTTCATCCCTTTCGGGTTGACAATTGCCCCTACAACTTTTATGAGGCTGATGGATGACATACTTTGGCCCTTCACCAACTCATTCATGGTTGTGTATCTAGACAACATCCTCATCTTCAACAAGAGTTAATAAGAGCACTTGCAACACATTTTGTAGGTGCTTCAAACCCCGTGGCAACTCAAACTATGTGTCAACCTACATAAATTCACCCTTGGTATGAGTTAGGTCCAATATCTAGTTTACATCATATATGAGCAAGACGTGCAAGTGGACTGGACTAATATACAAGTCATTTGGGATTGGCCAACCCCAACCAATCTAACAAAGCTTCGTAGCTTTTTGGGTCTTGACAATTTGTATTGGAGGTTCATGTTGGGATTCTCCCATATCACTTGGCCTATGAGTCAGGTTACCAAGGGTAGAGTGAAAGCAGAGTTTTCTTGGTTCGAGTCCCAATGGAAGGAATTTATTGAGCTGAAGCACCGCCTCTACTCTACACCTATACTCACATTTCCAAACCTACAACAACCATTTGAAATTGAGACAAATTCCTCTGACTATGCTATTGGTTCAATTCTCGCCCCACAAGGGCATTTTGGTGGCCTATCATAGTGGGACACTTTCCGATATAATTAGGAAGAACCCCACCTATGATAAATAGATGTATTATATCATGCAGGCTTGTTGACTATGGAAACATTAGATTCTGGCTAAGGAGATAGTCATTCACATAGATCACTAACTTCTTTATTTTATACAGACACAAGGGAAGTTGTAGAACAATCTCTATCAGAAGTGGTTTACATATCTGCAACAATTCCACTTGAAAATTAAATGCAAAAGGGGAAGCACCAATGGTGTTGGAGATTGCCCGAGTTGCCCTCAATTTGTAGCACTGACTACTATTCTCAACTCTTGTGGTCATGAAATCAATGGATGGATGCAACTATACAAAAATGATCCAGGTTTCACCACCACATACCAGATGCTAGTGGATGGAAAGCTAGTTCTATATTTCCACCTCCAAGATGCATTATTATGCTACCTAGGCCACCTTTTTGTTCCTTCAAGCGTGTGCCAAGTTGATTTGGGAGGTGCACTAAAATGGGGTTGTAAGACACTTTGATGTGGAGGAAAATATGTCTGTACTAAAAAAGTATTTTTATTGGTCAAAACTCTGATAGAATGTTGGAAAATATATAAGATCCTGCATAACCTATGCCATTTCCAAGACAACCATCAAGAAGTAAGACATGTACACTCCTCTGCCTACTCCCATCCAACCATGGGAATCCATCTCCATCGATTATTTGTATGGCCTCCATTCTACCAAGAATGATAATGACTGTGTATTGGTGGTTGTGGGTAGATTTTCTAAGATGACTATATTGGCAGCCTATAAGAAGAGTATCATAGTAGAGGACACTACTAAATTATTCTTTGAACAAGTGTGGCTGCAATTTGGGATCCCACATACCATTATATCAGATTGGGATAACATGTTCCTGCACATATTTTGTTTGAGCCTCTGACATTATTGGACACCAATATTACCAATTCAACTACATTCCATCCCCAGATTGATGGGCAACAAAAGGTTGTCAACAGGATGATAGAGAACATACTCTGCATGTACAACTCCAAGCATCCACGAACCTGGGATGGAATCCTTCCCTATGTGAAACATAGTTATAACAAATATCTCCATAGCTCCACTGACTGTAGTCCCTTTCGAGTGGGTCCATGATTTTAACAATTGTGTCTTATTGATGTTTCCATGCCTCATGTGACTACAATGACAAAAAACACACATGTAAAGTTTGAGGTTGATAAAGCAACCGGGTTTATTAAACTTATCCAACACATCCTCCAATGGGTTCACAACATCTTGGAGAAGTCTAATGCCAAGTATAAGTAGTGGCATGATCAACATCAAGTGCCACATAAGTTTCAAGTGGGTGACAAAGTTTGGTTGTATTTGCAGAAAGAACACCTTGTTGAAGTCCATCAAAAGATCTGACCACCCTGATATAGGCCTTACCCCATCACCAAGGTTATGTGTGACAAAAATTTCAATCTCAACATTCCCCCATTCCTTTTCCTGCACCCATTGTTCAATGTGGACCACCTTCGGCCATACTTTCCACCATTACTGGACACATCATACATTGCAGAAAAAAATAACACCAATAGATCTCAACCCAAACTACACGAAACATGCCACAATTGATCGAATCATGGACACACAGATCAAAAACACACACCATAAAAGTTGTCAAAGCTGGTCAGCTCCAGCACCAGGGTAAGTGGCTCACAAGGGACCAAGTTCAACAAAAGTTTTCCCATGTCATGGATGCGCTCAACACATCAGGGACCATTGTTTCGTAAGGGGGGATGTTGGCTTGGCGGGGCTTGACCCAGGTTTAGAGTTAATTAGCTAAACAAATCCCTGTACTACTGGCCCTTTCAGCAATAGCCCGTGGAGCGCAGATTGAGGTCTCACCTGAAGCAGTATGGGGGGATGCTAGAACCAAGTTTCCGCACCCTTGAGATGTCTGAGGTGTCACTTGGGTCCAACTGTGAATTAGCTTCACGCAGGTCCCTTTGCTCTCTCTCTAACCTATGATATCTTCACGATCGGTTACAATCACCCTCGGAGCCCTAACTAGGGGCTAAGGTGCTTTCACACCACTAAGGTAGCGATCTGTGTGTTTTCCCTAAGTTCCACAACAGATCTTACTTATCTTCTTTTAACTATTAGCTAACTTTGCGTAAATAAATATTTATCTTATATTTTCTTATTCAACACATGTATATAAGTCCGTGTAGAAAATAAACAGTAAATGTGCAATTCATACCCAATATAATTCAATGCATAAAACTGGAAAAAGATACAAAGAATGATAAGAAACTTCTCTTTATTACTTCTTCAATAGGTTATAGACTCGACTCATCCAGCACACTTAGCTACAGGGGTCCGCGCACTCAGCTGCGGACTACTAGGTCTGTGCGCACTCAGATGTAGATCCTTCTCCTACCCTTTGACCCAAAGACTTGACTTTTCACTTAGAATTTTATTCCATCAAGATCATTTGTCCATTCTATTCTATTTTTACAACTTAGAGCCTCGCTCTATTTATACAATCCCATGGTCCGTGGACCATGGGTAGAACTCTCAAGCCGACATTACATTACAAAAGTAAGGGTGGACAACCCTATGACTCAATTACAACCTTTGCGCTCTGCGCCCACAAATCACAGAGTATTTACATTGGACTTACTCAAAGCTTGGGCTTTAAGCCCCAAAACTTGCCTTGGGGAATCCCACGCCTAATAGGCCCCCAACACAAACATCGAGACTCGCCCTCGAGTCACTCTGTCAGTGCAGATATCTTCATGGGGGGACCTTCCAACCTGCTCAGACTGATGCAAGGTCGGCAACACACTGAGAGACTGCCTATTGTATCTCCTGGATGCGTTGTTCAGAGACCGTGGTGTCTAAAATACTTCCCTACATTCGCTCCTGCGTCCCCTGCATCTGCACAAGCTTGCCTTTAATTGTTACTGTGATGATAAAGGCCTCATCAATCCATGGTTGGACACACACCTTCAACACCTCTTATTTGTGCCGCACTGCATCTACATGCTCCTTAAGTGCCTTGGCCTGTTGCATTCACGCAAGCCTCTGCGTAAGGGCCACTGTCTACATGGTCCCTTCTATGTCATCATATTATTGTTGTAGCTCCCGTGCCTCTATTTCCAAGTGTTGTATGTTTGGTTCCTCCTGCAGAGCAGTGAGAACCTCGAATGATTCTTCCAACATTTTGGTGTGGTCCTTCACTGCATTGTTGATCTCTTCCATGCCTATTGGTATGGCACTAGTGCACTATTCCCTCACCTCTGGAGGAGTTGACAACTACACCTTCAACTGCAGCTCTGGTATCTAGAGGTTTAACTATAGCTTAACCTTGGCCATCTCTTCTCATGCTTCATGTACCCTGTTGATAACCTCTGGATACGCACCTCTGCTGGTGCCTCAGCTGGGATGGCCAACTCAGGGACCATCTGACGGGCTTCTTTAGACGCTCTGATTATTTCTCCAGAAATCTCTCAACTGTTCAACTGGGTGCTTAAATAATGCTCGCAATAGGTTAAATAGGTCTTGGCACATAATACTTGACAACACAATTCTCAAATGATCAAGTGTTATTTGTTGGGCAGCCCTTTGTAATTTATAGTGCCTTTTGAATTTGAATTCGATCGTTCCCACCAAATCTGGTCCATTAATGCTCCTTTGGCAGCAGATTTTCCCAAATCTTGCCCATAAAGCTCTCCTTAAATGCTTTCCACCCGTTCCATTTGGTCTCAAACCAAGCATCACATCATGAATAGTGACTATAACGGTCACTTTCCAGCCAACCAACGTGGCAGTGCAGCGACCCTTACACTGTCGTGGACCCTGTGACACTTCGCTCCTGCACATAGCCATGTCTTCGTGCAGCTCCTAGGCAGAGTATTTTATAGTCTCGCACGTCCATTCAACTGCCTGGAGTGCTAAGATTGTGTTTCCCATGGCTATTCAAGTGGCCACGCCACCTGTATATCACTTCGACCGAGTATCATTTACTTTTCCTAGAAAGAGTTCATCTTTTAACTTCGCTACCTATATCGTACATTTTACCATCTACATCGCACCATCTTTTGTGATTCTCTTAATAATACGTGGTCCAATCCAAGGCATAAAAATAATCAATTCTCAGTGGTAGTCTCTAAATTTATCAACGTAATCATGCACATCCTATTTTATCACCATAGTCTTCTTATAAAAAAAACCTTTCTCATCCCTTCCTCCAGCTTCTTGACTTCTTCTTCTGCCATGGTTCTTTTCTCCCTTCAACAAAATTTTTCATTCATGAGTCCTTGGAGTCTAAGACTACCCTACTAGATTTCTTCATTAGGTCCCAAGCGTTCTTCTTCCTCCAACTGCGTGATCCCTTATTTCAAGGCTCTGTAATCCGTCGTATCCATGGGCACTGCTATGCATGGACTAGGCATGATATGCTTCATTGGCAAGTCATCGTTTGCTTCATAAACCAGCCTAGAGGGTGTTTGTCCCGTCAATTTCTTGCAAGTCGCCCTATAAGCCCATTGGACTGCTGGTATGTACAGGTCCCAATCACTTCGCTGTGCATTACATACCTTATTCAGTGCATTGCATACGTCGTTAAAGGCTTCCACATGGATACCCGTCCGCGCGCATGTTTTTTCCACACTCTTTAGTTCCAACTTGAGGATCCAGTCACGCATTTTCCCCCCCACAACACATATTTATTGACCATATTTCCCCTCGCAAGGTTCATGTGCATCCACATAGGTTGTTTACCATATGCCTATACCCAGCTAGACATATGTGTGCACAAACTATCCTGGTCATGGAATCTATCTGCTAACTGCCCTATATGTTTCCCAAACCGTGTGTGCATCGTCCTTCTACATGCATGCCAATCATCAAAGTTTCCTTTGTGCATACACCACCACCTTGCAGGCGTCGCACGTAGTACCCAATTCAAGGCTTCTAAACATTTTTTCTCTGACACCTCTCTCTCAAATCTGTCGAAGAAAGTGTTTACCTCACCTAATCCATCATAAGTAGGCAAATCTCTCATTTCTGTTGATACACATCATAGTTATCTCGTCATCATATTACAGTTAAGTGTGGTTACCTCATGCAACCTGTTCTGCCATCACTTTATCTCCTCATCCGAATCTGAAGTACAGGAGCTTTCGCGCTTCCATGAAATCCATCCATCTGCAGTGGGATTTACCCAGTCCTGTTCTCGTGTAGTTATCTTATAGATGTAGTCTAAGTTGTTGTCGCTTTCATAGTTGCGCACTAGCTCAGTGTAGCGCGATCCCTCAGCAAGGTCCAAAGGTATCACTATGCGTAGAGACTTCTTCTCAAAAATCATCTTGCACTTCTTCAGGTCAATCACCCCATTCATGTTAGTGTCCCAATCGATTCCCAAGAGTGTAGGGTAGGGAATGATGTCATCAACAATCTCTATCACCTCAAATTTGGCTAGTGCACTCGCTCCTTTAATATTCACCGTGATTCCCTACAATTGCCCCAGGGGAATTATCTTCTATTGGTTCGCCATGCACAATTGGATAGGAGACCACTGTAGCGTCAGCATCCCCATGCATTCCCACGTCTGTTTCGGCGAAACGTTCACGTCCAATCTTAAATCTAGAATTACTTGGTCCATCTCATATTCCCCAATTTGCACGGTTAACCTCATTTCTCTTCGTGTTCTAGTCTTATGTTTTCTGATCCTTCAGATTACGCGCAGTTCTCCTGTTGCAACCCTAGAGCATCTGTTAATGAGTTCCTGTAATCCCTTGACTGCCTTACTTTCATGCAGTAGCTTCATACATGTTTCCAAGAACATCATGAGCATCGATGGGTCCATTTCTGGCTTCGGTCTGTCTTTGCTTCCTGAAGTGGAGGCATCAATGAAGCTCTTCTTAGATTCCATAAAAGTTTCTGAAGCACACTCCAAATCAAACTCCGCTTCCTTCACCAGAGCCTTGTGAACCCAAGTGCTTTATTTAGGCTGTTTGCCTTTATCATCTCCCATCGTAATTCCACTTCAGAGCACAATATTCACATTAGTTTCTTCCTCGCACGGCTCAAACCTCATCATTTGTAGGTTCTAAGTCCTAGCTATCAGCGTAGGACAATATTCCATCTCATGATTGAATAAAGTACAATAGAAACACGATGGACGCATTGGATTCATACAATCATAGGAATAATGACTTGGCCCTCTACAATTGTAGCATATCAGTTGTCCACGACCTCTCCCAGGTCCTCCTCCACCTCGGCCTCATCCACGCCCCTGGAATCTAGTTTGTGCCATTCCTACGCCCTGGTCTAAGGGCCGTGTTTCAGTCTGAACCCTATAGGTAGGAGTTCTATCCATAATTAGCTCATAACTTCTACATGTGTGCTCATCGTGTGCCACTGATCTACAAAACTTATAGAACAACTATTGCGAGTTCTACGTGTACTTTTGCAACAAATGTTAGTTTTTTGTAGCATACTTTCCTCCTATTTGACAAATCACGAACCACAGAGAAGGTGCTGTGCTTGGTCCTGCTTATGCTTCCTATATTAACGACATCAGTCCTCCTCCCATAAGGTAATTTGAAAATACCAGGCATTGGTCTTTATCATGACCCTGACCCTTGCATTTCACACACCACAACTCTTCACACACTTCTGGTTAGACTGTTCTGTCTTGTTTCAGACTCTGCATCTCGAGGCATAAGTTTTTCAACTACGTGTGGATTTTCTGAACTCCCAAGTTAGGATCCTATATTGGGGTATCATGCAGCCTCATCACGATCTCTAAAGCTTCTGCCTGAGTTGTTAACCTTTGTTGTGACAACGCGTTCCTCAAATGCAACGATAATGATGCTACAAACCATTTGCGGTGCTATCCATCTATCAGAGTCATGTTAGCTTCGTAAATCATGCACTTCATCCTCTAATCCAGCTCCCAAGAAGTATCGCCTGGTAGCATCGTGATCTCTTTGAACCCAATGATCAATTGCATTTTTTAATTCGGCCTATTGAACTCCCTAGTTAACGCAACTTGGATAACCACAATTCTCACATTCACATTATCACTTGAGTGCTTGATGTACCAGGTCAGCGCATGATCCTGCAGAGTGCTAAATAATATCATCTTCTTGATAGCATTGTTTATAACTCCTTGCACTTACCATACAGCTTTTACAACGAATCAAAACTGGTCCGGATCTTCATTTCCCACTCCCTTGAACACAGGCAACTTTATCGAGCTCATAGTGGTGGCGGAGGTAGTACGGGTGAAGACAGAGGTGATGACGATGAAACTGGAAGTGGTGTGGGTGAGGATGGTATGCGCGGAATCCTCTACCTTATCAAATGGATCACACTTTGCAGAGATACCTTCGCGAGCTCTTCCTCATCCCCTCGCAAAGGTGAAATCAAGGGGCCAGTCTCTAGTTCTGCACTTCCTTCGTTTATGTAAATTCTCCCACTTCATGTAGCCCCGAACATCAATGTAATTGCATAATCTACTTTTCACACAATAAAATTTTAATCCAAGTGTTAAGAGACTTTACGTACTTACCTCGCGGTCCTTTGAGAAAGTGTCACTCTGCCTCGCTATAGTTGACAGAAGCATCTATGACGAACTCAGTAATGAATCCTCCTATAATCTGATCAAGCCAGTGATCAACAACATGCATGATCTTATCCTCTGATGCTTCCAATCTGCGCACCAACTCTGTGGTCCACACAACAGGTCCGTCGAGCTTCCACCTTCCTTGGCTATCTGCTAGCTTCACGATCCACTCATACAGCTTAGTAGGGAACGACGTGAAGAAAATTTCGCAGATCTCTATGTAGAGGTAGAAGTCTAACCACTTTTCCTTCTATAGTCGTGGATTCTTGTTCTCCTGCACTGTGAATTCATGAATTTTCCTATCCAACCACCCCTCAATCTCCTTCTTAGTTGGATTCTAGTGATGCGACATCAGACATCTCTATGCAGATTCTGATCCCAGCAATGGAACCATTTGTTGGGCTTGGCGGGGCCTCACCTAGGTTCGAAGTTAATTAGCCAAACAAATCCTTGTACTACTATCCCTTTCGGCAATAGCCCACAGAGCGCGGACTGAGGTCTCACCTGAAGTAGTATGCGGGGATGCTGGAACCAAGTTTCCACATCCTTGAGATGTCTGAGGTGTCGCTTGGGTCCAATTGTGAATCGGCTTCGCGCAGGTCCCTTCGTGCTCTCTCCTGACCTATGATATCTTCGCAATTGATTATAATCACCCTTGCGTAACCCTAACCAGGGGCTGAGGTGCTTTCATGCTGCTAAGGCAATGATCTGCGTGTTTTCCCTAAGTTCCATTGCAGATCTTACTTATCTCCTTTTAACTGTTAGCTAACTTCGCATAAACATATATTTATCTTATATTTGTTTATTCAACACATGTATATAAGTCCACACGACAAATAAACAATAAACATACAATTCATACCCAATATACTTCAATGCATAAATAAGGAAATAAATACATAGAATGATAATAAACTTCTCTTTATTACTTCTTCAATTGGTTATAAACTCGACTCACCCTGCACACTCAACTGTAGGGATCTGCACACTCAGTTGCGGACTACTAGGCCTCTGCGCACTCAGCTGCAGAGCCTTCTCCTACCCTATGACCCAAATACTTGACTTTTCACTTAGACTTCTATTCCCTCAAGATCATCTATCCATTCTATTCTATTTTTACAACTTAGAGCCGCGCTCTATTTATACAATCCCATGGTCCGCAGACCATCGGTAGAACTCTCAAGCTGACATTACATTACAAAAGTAAGGGTGGACAACCCTATGAATCAATTACAACCTTTGCACTTCGTGCCCACAAATCATGGAGTCTTTACATTGGACTTAGTCAAAGCTTGGGCTTTAAGCCCCAAAACGTGCCTTGGGGGATCCCGCGCCCAACAAGGTGTTAGGTTCCTATACCAATAGGAGTCATAATTTTTGAATGTATGAGATTAAACCTGTAATATGTACATACCTTTTCTTTTTGCAAATGTTTTTCATATTCAAAAAATTAAAAAATGTAAAGATGTTATGGCCTAAAAGAATAATCAAAGGAGAAAAGAATAAGAAAAGGTCCCAAAAAGTGAAAAATATGAACCCCAAAAAACAAAAGACCATGTAGAAATTTGAATAATATAACACTTATTCATTGAGATTATCATGATTATACACTATTTGCGAAATGCATGCATAATACATAACCTCCTCTACCATTTATCATCAATTTGCGTAATTAAAAAAACAATCGCATGCGCACATTGAAACATCAATCACACATATCAACACAATATGTAATGGGGAAAGCATACACCTGAAAACCCCAAACTATCTATATATTATAATGATAGAGAACATGTAATAATACATAGTACAATACTCCTCACAAGTACTCAGTACTATCTCCACATGCTACACACAAACTAGCTCAGATTTGAACAAGTCACGGGTTCAAATCTCCTCCACTGTTTGCCTGCCTCTACTGCGAAATCCCTGTTGAGAATAGATCTGATCCAAGTTTCAATTCCCTTGGCTTGTATTGTGAAATCCTCATTGGCAATCTCAATCAATGATTGTGCAAATCTCATGCATAGCTATAGTCACAACTGATAGTAGTCTCACCCTTTCACCCACCTCTAACACTTGTCTCCACTGAACTGTGCATGCACTGAGTTAACTGATGTATTCTTTAGTTGATTTATGAGTTAATAATTAGTGAATTAATTAATAATTAATTCACACCACTCATCACTAGTGTATTTGTCAGTTAGAGTAAATACAATTAGTTCAACTAAGTCAAACTGAACACAACTCCATCAACTCCTCAATCAACTCCACCAAACTCAATCCCTTGAGTTCTAACTGAAGTCCATCATGCAATAGCTCAACTAACCCATAGGAAAAGTGTATTTCGTTCTGGCAGTTGCATGTGCCACATCTGTAGCTCGAACTGAAGTGCTGCAAGAGGATAAGATAATGTTTATAGTCCAAATATTATTAAGAGCTAATAATATTCG
>APFE030470403.1:742-92555 GCA_000404065.3 Pinus taeda | reverse complement strand
ATAGTTCCTTGAGTATGCTCTCTTCTTGCACCTAGAGTGATCTGGAAGATCAGAAAAAGAATTATTACCTTAACTTGAAGAAAAAATAAAAATGATATGCATAGAGCAAGAGATTCTAGGGGAAGGTTTTTAGCTGAAGCTAGAAGTTTGATTTTCACAACTCCATCCACTTCAAGAAATAGGCAACAGACACCTTCATCATCTCCAACTCATACACCTAGCTCTAGGATTCCTGGAGTCCAAGAGGCAGTAGTAGACTCTCCCATACCACCTATTGAATCCAAAGGAGATTCTCTCTTTTCTTCCACAAGTGGACATGTTGTAATTGAAGAAATAGAATCATCTGAAGAAGAAGGAGAAATTCTTCTTCATTCACCCTTAGTAGAGGAACTAGAGAACTTTGAGGTCTCTAAAGAAACCACCATGGCAGAAGAAAGAGAAACTGGTCCTGGAGGAGGTAGAGGTAGAGGTAGAGGTGGAGGAAGAAATAATGGAGGAGGTAGAGGTAACAATGGAGGAAATAGGAATGGAGATGATTCATTTGGATTTCCCATAGTCGATGATGATGACTCCCGAGCCACAATGAAAAAAATTTCTCCATCCGTCCTCCCAAACTTTCATGGGTCAAGAAATGAGGACCCTGAGGCATTTCTATTTGAGTTTGAGGTCGTATGTCAAACTTATGATTATATGGAAGACGCTAAAAAACTCAAATTGTTCCCTTCAACATTGAAAGGGGCAGCATTGAAATGGTTCATGGGATTACTCACTCAATCCATTAGGTCTTGGAATGATATGAAACAAACATTTCTGGATAGGTATCTAGACTATTGTATGCCCACCAATCACAAGGATGAGGTATTCAAGATGGTACAAAAAGAAGATGAAAATTTGGAGGATTTACTTGGAAGATTTCAATATAATCTAAAAAGAGCAAAAATGAGTAACTTGGATGAGGAAACCTTAAAAGCCCTTCTATTAAAAACCATTAGAGATGAATGGATAGATATTTTGAACATGATGGGAAAAGGAGACATATCTCAACTTCCACTTCATGATATAGCAGAGCTATGTGTCCATCTCTCAAGGGGGAAATCTAAAACTCAAAAAAGGCCTAGAGATCCTTCTCTCATCAGAGAAAACAAATCTGCAACTGGATCAGTAAGTAGGGCTGAGATTGGCAACATGCTTGATGAATTCAAAACTGACATCTTAGGGAGTCTTAGTGAGCAACTAGACACTCTTAAGATTCACAATAAGCAGAAAGCAGAAGCTGAAGCTTTGGCCATCTTTTGCCTAAAATGTAGAAAGAAACATGATCTAAGCGAATGTCCCTTGGATGCAAAAGTTATAGAAACATGTGTAATATGTTCACAGAATCATGAGACCAAGGATTGTCCTTCAATTCCTGGGCTCAAAGCTATCTTTCAAGAAGACCCAAATACAATCGAGTCTCTCTGTTTTGTTGCAAGGAGACCTTGGCAGGGGCAACAAAATCAAGGGTTTAACAACTCTATGAACTTTCAACCCCCACCAAATTGGAATCCTTGGCAACAACCTTGGTCCTAAGCTCAAAATCCTTTTCAATCATGGGTACAAGGTATGCAAAATCCTTATGGGAGATTTGCTCAATTTTATCAATATCGTCCATCTTTTCAAAACCAACAAGCTCCACAACTTCTAAATCAAAACCCACAACTATCATTGCCATTTCAACAACAACAACCTTCTCAAAAGAATCCAAATTCTCAACTCTTGCTTCCATTCCAAAAAAAGTCAAATCAACTTCCTTCTCAGCCATTTCCAAACCCCAATAATAAAAACCCTCAAAATTCTTACATGATGGAAGGTCAACAATTTCCTGCCTATATGATTGTTCCTCTCAATGATGTACAACTCATATCATGTAGATTCCTAGTTAAGCCTTCTATAGATGTTCAAAAGAAAAGCATTTCTAAGGAAGATTCTCTTGAAGCCAATAATGGTTCTGAAGAATCTCTTGAAAACCTAAGCAGTCAAAAAGAAAAAGAAAAAGAGTTAACCCCCACAAATCCTATAGTTGAGCAACCTGCATCTTCATCCACACCTCCTTTTCCTGAAAGATTACAAATTGACAAAGGGGTGGAAAAACAAATCTTGTTGCCTGACTATGATTTCTAGATGAAATTGAAGAATGTCCTGTATCAAGAAATCCCTTGTTACAAGAAACAAAGAGATTCCTATTCTAGCAAAACAATAAAGGAGTTAAACTCTTAAAAGACCAGGAGGAAAACCAAGAGAATACAAAGAAAATCCACCTGGTAGGAAAAATTGCAGATATCATGATGGGAAAAGTTACTATGCAGAAGTATGTAGATCCTGGTAGTCCAATTGTCAAAACACATATCAATGGGGTAGAAATTCCAAATACTTTGATTGATTTGGGGGCTGCTATCAACATCATGAGTAGACAGACTATGGAATAGCTAAAACTTCTTAATCTTCTTTTTACACATACTTTATTGCAGCTTGCAGATCGCTCAATTATTAAACCAGATGGTGTATTAGAAGACATTTCAGTCTCCTTAGATTCTTGGGAATATCCAGTGGATTTTATGATTTTAACCCCCAAGAGTAATTTAGGTGGACATCCTCTTATTTTAGGAAGACAGTGGCTAGCCACAACTGATGCTTTCATAAGTTGTAGGTCAGGGGATATGTACATTTTTTATGGTAATTCGACAAAGAAGTTCAATCTGTATCCTCCAGCAAAAGAAATCACAAAAATAGGAGATAATGAGTGGGTTGACGATGAAGATACTATACAACCTGTCTTTACCATTTCTGAGATTAGTGAAGATAGTCAAATTCTGAACACATTAGAAAATTTTGAACCATTTTCAGAATATGACTCTACACAATTTCAGTTGAATTCTGACATAGAGTGTCTATCATCTAGACAAATGTCTCTTTTCTCTATGGAAGAATTTGGTAGTTCTGCCATTGAGGTTTTTCCAGGAAAAACATTAAATATCAACAAAAACTTGGAAAAATCACAACAGGAAGAGCTAATCAGAATCTTACAGAAACATTCTACTGCATTTGCATGGGAGTATACCGATATGAAAGGTATCAATCCTAAGACTTGCATTCATCACATCTACATTGAGGAAAACAGTAGACCAATCAGACAACCTCAAAGAAGGATGAATCCAAACCTTAGGGAGATAGTGAAAGAAGAGCTCCAAAAGTTACTTAATGTAAACTTCATTTACCCTATTTCAGATAGCCGGTGGGTTTCCCCTTTGGTTATAGTACCCAAAAAGAATGGTAAATGGAGGGTTTGCATTGATTATAGAGAACTGAACAAAGCGACCTTGAAGGATCACTTTCCTTTACCCTTTATTGATCAAGTATTAGATACTTTAGCAGGCAAAAAGTATTTCTCATTTTTGGATGGTTTTAGTGGTTACAATCAAATCCAGGTAGCACCTGAAGATCAAGACAAGACCACATTTACTTGTCCATGGGGAACTTTCGCCTACCGAGTACTCCCTTTTGGATTATGTAATGCACCTGCAACATTCCAAAGGGCAGTACTAGGAATCTTTTCTGGTCTAATTCATGAGTGTGTAGAGGTTTACATGGATGACTTTACAGTTTATGGTGATTCATTTGAAGAGGCATTAGGAAATTTGGAAAAAGTTCTTATTAGGTGTAAAGAGACTAACCTTTCATTAAGTCATGAGAAATGTTTTATGATGTTTACTGAAGGGATTGTTTTGGGCCACCATATTTCAGGAGATGGAATTAAGGTTGATAAATCAAAAGTTGAAGTCATCTCCAAGTTACCAATTCCAAATTGTCAGAAAGATGTTAGAAGTTTTCTTGGGTTTACTGGTTATTATAGAAGATTCATCGAAAACTTCACTAAGATAGCATCTCCTCTCTTTAAATTACTTACCAAGGACTGTGAATTCAAATGGGATCCTGACTGCCAATCTGCATTTGAAGCTTTAAAAACCAGAATATCTGAAGCACCCATTTTAAGGGGACCAAATTGGAAACTCCCTTTTCACATTTCAACAGATGCTTTAGATACAGCTCTAGGAGCTGTGTTAGGTCAGAAGGATTTAATTCCTTATGCCATTTATTACACCAGTAAAAATTTAACTCCCACTGAGTTAAATTATACTGTAACTGAAAAAGAGTTCTTAGTCATTGTTCATGCAATTAACAAGTTTAGACACTACATAACAGGCTATGAAACCTTTGTCCATACTGATCATTCTGCCATTAGATATCTCATGAATAAACCTGTTACCAATGGAAGAGTCACAAGATGGATTTTACTTCTACAAGAATTCAACATTACTGTGTTAGATAGACCAGGAAAACAAAATACAGTAGCTGATTTCTTGTCTAGAATTCAAAATACTAACGAAGATTCTCCAGTAGAGGATAAGTTTCCAGATGAATATATGTTTGCAGTAACTACTAAAACTCCTTGGCATGCAGATATTGCTAACTATTTGGTTACAGGGAAGCTACCTCCACACTTATTTCCTAATGAGAAAAGGAAAATCATTCAGGAGAGCTCAAAGTATTCTTGGATTTCTAATGAATTATTCAAAACAGGGCTATATTGTGTGATCAGAAGATGTGTGCGGGAAGATGAAATGCCTGACATTCTTAAGGCATGTCATGATGAACCATGCGGCGGACACTTTGCTGACAAAAGGACGACCTATAAAATCCTTTCTTTAGGATATTATTGGCCTTCTCTCTTCAAGGATGCAAAGCAATATGTTAGAAGGTGTGACAGCTGCCAAAGAGTTGGGAGACCAACTCCTTCAAATGAAATGCCTCTACAGCCACAGGTACTCATCGAACCCTTTGAGAAATGGGCTCTAGATTTCGTTGGACCTATTAATCCACCATCCAAACAAAAAAATTATATATTGGTTTGCACTGATTATGTTACTAAGTGGGTAGAAGCCAAGGCATTGCCTTCTGCCACTGAAAATTCAGTTGTTCAATTTCTTTTTGAGGATATATTTACTCGTTTTGGTGTCCCAAGAGAAATTGTGATAGATCAGGGAAGTCAATTTACATCTAAATTGATGGAAAAGCTGATGGAGGAATACAAGATCAAGCATAGAAAGTGTACTCCATACCATCCGCAAGCAAATGGCCAAGTGGAATCTACAAATAAAGTT
Source organism: Pinus taeda (assembly GCA_000404065.3). Taxonomy (NCBI): domain Eukaryota; kingdom Viridiplantae; phylum Streptophyta; class Pinopsida; order Pinales; family Pinaceae; genus Pinus; species Pinus taeda. Next base: position 87,357 of record APFE030470403.1, on the reverse strand, counting down.
CTTGAGAGCATCATCACCAAGACTATTCATCTCCACAGAAGAGATTGGGCAGAGAGGCTCCCTGAAGCCTTGTGGGCCTATAGAACTACATGGAGGAACACAACAGGACATTCTCCCTATGAACTTGTTTATGGGAAAGAAGTCTTGCTCCCCATTGAGTTTCAAATCAAGACCTTCAAGATGGCAGTTCAGTTGGGGATGAGCTTATCAGAAGCCCAAAAGCACAGAATGGACCAGCTAAATGAGCTAGATGAAATAAGACAAGATGCAATTTTGAGGACTGATCTAGTTCAGCACCAAAGGACTAAATGGCATGATCGATTTATCAAAGAGAAGAAGTTTCAGAAAGGAGATTGGGCGCTACTATTTGATTCAAAGTTTAAAGACTTGAAAGGGAAATTTCAAACTCATTGGCTTGGGCCATATGAGATTGATGAAGTCTTTAGTAATGGAGCAGTCCAAATCAAGACTAGTGATGAGTTCCAAACTCCTCTTATTGTGAATGGCCATTGCTTGAAAATCTATCATAAGCCACTCTCAAAAGAGGAATTTGTCAAAGTATTTCAAGAAAATTCTGCAATAAGGCTAGTGGAGAAGAATCCTTCTCCTCCATTAGCCTAATCTTTGTTTCTTTCTTAATTGAAAAAAAAAATATATATATATTATAGTGTGTGTGTGTGTGTGTGTGTGTGTGTGTGTGTGTGTGTGTGTGGTGTGTGTGTTGTGTGTGTGTGTGTGTATAAGCCTGAAAACCAATCTCAGATTCGCGATCTTATACAGAAAATATGGGGTGAAAATAAGGGAAACCTGACACTCCATATTTTCCAAAAAAAAAAACTCTCTCTTTCCATCATCATTCCATCTTCATTCCATTTCGCTTCAATCCATATTTTTGATTCCATTTCATCTTTCATTCATTCCATCTCATTTCCACCAATAAAGTCCCTCTCAGGACTATTCCATTCAGATAAGTTTGTTCTAATAATCTTTGTGCAGGCAGAAGAGTGTTGTTGCAGATTCCACAACTCATACCAAGTTTCCGCAGCCAATACACTCTGTCTCTGCAATCAAAGCAATTCTGTTTCAAAAAGAAAAAATTTTACAGTCAGAGGTATCATCATCAAAGAGCAGCAAGGATACATAGCACCTACAAGGCCAGAAAGCAATCAAAAGTTAGCCACCATAATCAACAAAGGGATCAAATGCAAACATATGAAGGTATGTTCCAAATTTTTAATCAACAGTTTAATGTCATTTATGCATGGTTTTCAAATCGTGGTAGGAGTCACTTAATGTAATGATTGAAAAGATTATCCCACTCCTCATCCATGATCACGCCTAATCCACCTCATCACCCTCCTAACGGTCTCCTAATTGCTATTGATTTGAACTTGATACGAGTTTTTCTTCCATTAACTACTCGTACCTCAGTGACGTATACTAGTGTACTACGGCTCTACATATGATCATTTCTACAGCCAAGTGTATGCAGCCACCCGACGCTTACAGATTTGACCGTTTCACCCGCATGCATAAACTCTTAGCCGTATTGTTCTCTACCCTCATACCACCATTTCCATTCTCGCTTTCATACACCACTCTCGTTTTCACTGTAAATCCCTCTTTGTTTTTCCTCACCTCACTGTTCAAAACCCCGATCACAAGTTCTGCACCATACTGTGTATTACATTACGGTTGCTCTGTTACAACTATAATGCCCCTGTTTTCCCGTAAACATTCTCCTCCAGCGTCCATATTCCACTGTCAGAGCTTCAAGTAAAACTGAGAGCCGGAAATGGGGAAATTGTTAAGAGCAGAACCAGAGGGTTCAAAATTTTTAGAGGGTTACCCACAGATAAAAGAAGCACTGCAGAGAGCCGAATGGTTGAAGTTCATTCAGAAATTTAACGGGTACAATAAAGAGGTGACAAAGGCATTTGCCCAGTCATTTGATGGGAAAACTGTGGAGGTAGGAGACCTGCAGTTCACCATAACAGAGAGCACCTTGGCCACAGCAACCGATTTGCCTCAAAAAGGGAAACGCTGGTCCAAAAACAAAACAGTTGAAGATGAAGAGTGGAGAAATATGCACAAGAATCCAGGTATGGATACCTCCATTTTCACTAAGGGAATCCCCGTACGTGTCATTAAAGAAGAATGGACTTCATCACTGTTGCTTGTTCAAAAATTCTTAACATGTGAAGGCCGTTTTGGTGTCATGTATGTATATCATGCAAGAATAATGATGCACTTTATGGATGACTGTGCTATTAACCTACCTTATTTCTTGTTAGCTAGTCTAAGGAAGATGAGTGCCACTGTTCAGAAACACGTGGGAAACATTGAACCCCACTTGCATCACCATGGACTCATTAAAATTTTAATTGAGGAGCAGTTGAAAACTAAAAATGATACATGGGAGAACTTTCTAGTTAGAAACCATTTTCAAGAGGTAGCTAAAGCCTCTAGCAGCTCTCCTAGGATACCAAAGAAAAGTAGGAGAGGAGGGAAAGAAATTATTGCCCAGGAAACTGCTGTAGAAATTGAAGAAACTACCCAAAAGACTGTTGAAGAAACTGCTCAAGAAACTGCCCAAGAAATTGCCCAAGAAGAAAGGAAAAAGGGAGACAGAACTAAAAGACAAAAGGGGGATAAAGGAAAAGCCATGGTGCAAGAGTCATTTCCTTCACCTAAGCCCTCAATGGAAGAAGAATCCCAAACACTAGCTGACAGATTAGCACAACTTCAAGCCACTGCCCTCTTAAAGAGAAAACATAAAGAGAAACATAGTGCCCAGCCAAAGAGCACTAATGTACAAGTGAGAAGAAGCAGTAGGCTGAAGGGAAAAATGAGTGTGGCCAAAGGAAAACAGTCCCATTTCATTGATTTGGGCACACCTGAAAAGACTCCAATGCAGCTAGATGTTGAGCTAAGTCCTCCACGAGAGGAAAGTCCCTTCCAACAAGAAAGAGAAAGCAGTTTTCAAGAATTTGAATTTAGACCAAGACAAACACCTAACATAGACCCTGACCAGCAGAAGGCATATGATTATTTGGAGACTTTAGAGCAATCTGTTGCCGGTCCAAGCACTATAGTACCTCATGATGAACAGGTCAAATCTTTAAAATAAGAGGTATTTGAGCTGGAGGTCTTGAACCGACACATTAAGAATGAGAATGAAGCATTGAAAGAACAAAGCAAGCTGGACAAAATTGTCCACAACAACACAATGCTTCACTTGGGTCTTTGGTAGAAAAAGAATAGGAAATTGAAGAAGAAATGCAAGAAATTGAACAGGGCCTTGATTAACTTGAAGTTTAGGTGTTTGGTTAGAAAACCAAGAACAAATTTGGCAGTAAGAAGAAAAAGGAGAAGGTTGGATGTCTTAGCAGAGGCATCTGAGCATATGAACTGAAAAATCATGACAAAGTTTTGGTTGCATGAGGACATGCAACACCTTCATAGTGGGGGTAAGTTGAGCCTCAAACCTGCACTCATTCACCCATCCTCCCAACAGCTTTTTCCCACTCATTTCCTTCTTTTGTCATCATTTCCTTCATCAACTTGTTCAATTCATTGCATTATAGGACTTTTTAACATGATTTGTTAATTGTGCTTGACTGTTGGTTTAGATTTTTGGTTCAAGTGCTTCAATTCCGCAGCTAATACAGGATTTCCGCAGTCGGTCTCTGATTCCGCAGCCGATCCCAGATTCCGCAGCCATTTTCTTGTTTGCGATGATCCAGGTGTCCTCCAGAGAAAAGAGCCACATGGGCAAGTTTGTATGACTGTGTACATGGTGCGTGTGCTGTCAGCTCAGCCAAACTGGCCGTCTACACCTCTGGTCAACATGGAGGTAGCTCTGGTCAAACGGAAAGGTTGCAAATGGTGACACGGCTCTGCGTGTTTAGTTGGAGCATGTAAGTCATAGCTGGCCTTTTCTTTAGCCACGAAGACCGCAGGGGACAAGAATCCAACAGCGGATTTATTAAATCATGATGACCGTTCCCTAAATCCGTGCACGGTGCCTGCTGAACGTGTCTTTTTCATAGTTATTAGTTAGCTTAGTTTACGCACAGAACAGTTGATGTTCTTTCTATAAATAAAGCGTTTCTACATGCTGATTAGGGAGCTTTTGGAAGTTAATCTTTTGCTGCTGTAAACTCTATTTTAAAGACTCTTTTGTATAGCGTTTACGCTCTCCACTGTGTTTTATTATGTGTTGATTTAATTCCAAGAAGACGGTTCTGTTTCTACCTGCGTAGCTGATCTTTTAATTGGTTGAAGTGAATGGAGGGCCCCTGTCTGCTACAACCATTGTACAGTAGCTTTTAAATTTACTTTCCTGCATTCCTTTTTCTTTAATTCACCATGTATATTAATGTACAGTTTTGAATTATGTTGCTTTATGCTTCTTTACTTTTCATGACTGATCAGTGTGTGTTTTTACAGCGTTGTTAGGAGCCCGGGACAGTGTACTTTTCCTTATTTTTAACACTAGTGGCATCCGAAGTTGTCTTCTCTAAACTGCTGACTTTTGCTTTGATTTTCATTAGTTTCCTTGCTTAGTTAGTTTCCTTGCTTAGTTTACTTTATCAAGTTTTGTCAAGTTGCTAATCTCTTGATGGTTCTTTTTATCATAATTCACTAACTTTTATGCGACCAAAATATCATTTAATTGCATCTTGGTTTATTTAGTTTTAGACTCATATTGCTAATTCACTCCTAACTCTTTTTCACATGATCAATTTAGCTAAAGGCAGAATGTTAAGGGAGAATTAAGTAGTGTGATTTGTCACTTAATTTTTGCATTGTTTTAGATTCAATAGAGGAGTTAGAGTAGTGTTCTTGCTTTCAGCTGAGTTAATGTAGATGTCATTTTCATTCTTATCAGCAGTAAAGGTATTGGACTAGTGCCATTGGTCTTTTTTGTTTGATGCTTTACTTTCATTCGAAGCTTTAATTCCATTTCAAGTTATTGTTCAAGTTTTCTCTTTAAAATTCAAAAATCATTTAGAAATCGCCACATACACACACATTCACTCACTTGTTTATAACCTCATCACATCACATTAGGAAGATAAGTTAGACATAAACTAAAAACGACAAAAAGAACCAGAAAACACTGCTTAAGTATATATTATATACTTCACTTCATCATCTTACGAGCCCCGGGTTGACAATTTATGATAGCAATTTAGACAACACTAAATTGACCAAACACAGGGCTACTAGGAGGTGTAAGAAAGCTTTCTTCTTTTCCCTTTCCCTTTGAGTGGTCATGAGAATGAGATTCATCTTCTTCTTTTTCTTGTGTAGAGCCTGATGAATCTTCATCCTTGTGCTTTCTAAAGTTCCTATACATTTATTCTACCATAGACTTTATAGCTAGGAATCTTTCTATGAACTGGGGGTCTAGCCCTATAGAACTTTCTTCTGACATTTTTTTCCAAGAATAGACTCTCCCAGTTTTAGGATTAGTTTCCACCAACTCTCCTTCTCCTAATTTGAGCTTTGATCTAGTGATCATTCACAGCTAAACCAACACAAGCTTGTCTAACCTTACAGCCTAAAGCTCTGATACCACTTGATCTGATAATCACCCTATGAGTGACCTTAGTTGAATATTTATTAAACAAAAGGTATTACAAACTCTTGTGCTAGTGGGTGTTCTGTGTTATTGAAACAACGAATCGATCAGATAGCCAATACACAACCATTTTAAATGGAAAGACAACAGAGAAATACAATAAGCAATTCTAGACACAAATAGTTTTTAATAAGGAGTTCACCCTATTCTCCAGGGCTACGTCTCTAATCCAGCTTCAGTAGTGGCCCTATTTTATTGCGTCTTATAGAAGAGAAATTACAATATAGGGACTCAATATGGGTTCTCCTGAAGTAAATTTTTCCTGGTAGGGTGGTTCTCGGATTGCCCAAGCCGGTTAGAGTTCACAGACTCCTTTTCTTCCTACCAGCTCTGTGACCTTTGGTCTGCAGTGGAAAGAGCCAACTGTGGTGCCCAATCTAAACAGATTCCTCTATGGGAAGGCTCGAATCTTCAAGCTCTCTGGTGCTCAATGCTGCCTGTGGTCAGCTCGACCCTCTGTCTCCTCTGCTTAGCTTTACTGCTCTCTATGTTCAGTCCTCCTCTCAGGGTTCACTATTCACTATCTCTCTGGTCGCTTGGATTCTTCTTCGAACCCTCCCCTTCTTTGTTTGACTATCTCCGTTCATGGCTTTAACCATTCGATCCTTGTGCCTGTTCGGTTGCTCTCCCGCCTGCTCCGATTCACCTTCTGCAGCTGTGCTTGGAGTTCCCTATTCGGCGTTAGCATGAATGCTTAGGGAGTGCCACGTGTCTCCATCTAATTGGTTCCATCATGCTTCGTCGGCTCGTTCCTCTGGTTATGTCGCAAATACGCTCTTTTTCCACTGTGGCGGTCAACGAATCCCAAATCCTTTTTAAATCGCAGCTTATTTCCATGTCGGTTCTGCTTCTTTCATCGGGCGTAATCTCAGCTATTCGACCTAGGCTCATCCAGATCCAATGTCGTACGCACGTCGAGCGCGGTTGACTTGGTCGACTGTTAACGTGCAATCACGGTGGTTTTTCTCTCACCTCCGCTACCACGCGTCGATCGCTGATTGTGATCGCTTCTCTTTCTCCAAAACGCCTTACTGTTCAAGGGTGTCCTGATCAAGCCGCTAGTTTCCAAGCCGTGTGTCCCACCATCATACATTGGCACTTTTTACCTTTTTCCGCCCGCGGTCCTCTAGCTCCCAACGTGACCGAGTGCTTAAAGCTCCCCCATTTCAGCCCTTTTTGCCCAGCGATGCGCAATTAAGCACTAATCACGCATCAAAATCGCCTCCTTTTCCCGATCAAGGGCTCCCAGGGGCTGTTTTGACCTCCTGCGGAGTCTCCATGGGCCTCGGTCAGCACGCTTTCGCCGAGGTCCTCTTCGTTTTGCGCTGGTTGCCATTGCCATTGGTTCAAGGCCTTTTTTTATGTTGTTTTGGATTTCATTAAGGATTTGTTTCATCCCGATACAGTCAAGGTTCTTTGTCAATTGTTTATGGATCCAATTTGGATCACTTCAGAACCTTTGCCTTCAGTCCAGCATAAAGTTGTAGTACACACTTCCATGCACTGCACAGCAGAACAGAGTTGTTGTGTGAAAGAACCCATCTCTCAAAGAAATGGCTTCCGGCATGTTGCATTCTAAGTCACTGCCTCATAAGCTATGGGCTGAAGCACTTAATTGTGCTAACAACATCCAGAACAAATCTCGTCATAGATCTGTCAAGGATCATACCCCTTTGAGGGTTGGAGCCGCACTAAACCAGAGGTCACCCACTTCCGTGTTTTCAGCTCCCGTGCATGGGCTAGGATCCCCTCTGAAAAGAGGAAAGCTCTTGATCCACAGAGCATTGAGTGCATCGTTTTTGGATACATTGATGGTGCGAAGGGATATCGACTCCTGATTTCCTCTGCAGACAAGCTCATCATTGAGCAAAGTGTCAAATTTGAGGAAAGTCTCTCGCATGCAGCTCAATTGCTGCATACAAACACCTTTTATCTAACTCATGTCCGAGATGATGACTTAGTACACTCAGACGCAGATACAGAGCATGCAAATGTCGTAGTATACCATGCAGATGCAGAAACAGATTTTGAGATACAAATCCAGTGCATGCATATGATGATCCACATCTAAGCCCAGATCAGGCTTCCAGCAGTGAAACAAATTCCCCTGTCATAAATCAAAGCACAAGGAGCTTACGTGAGATATATGCACAAGACCACCCAACTACTATAAATGGTCTTGTGGGGGATAATTCTGATCTGCACAGGACTAGCTCAGAGTTTATTGAGCCTCCTCTTTCCCTCATTGCCACTGAACCATCGCCATCTTGACATTGTCATTTGGTTTAGTCTTCTAATCCCTAGTCTTATGTTGAGGCTAGTGGGCGTCCATATTGGGAGTCCGTCATGGAGGAGGAGTATAAATCCCTCCTCGAGAACCAAACCTGGGATCTGGTCGCCCTTCTATCAGGAAGGAAACTTGTCCGATGCAAATGGGTCCATAGGACCAAGAGTGCTGCAGATGGGCAAATCACCAGACAGAAAGCTAGGCTAGTAACCAAAGGCTTCCAGCAAGTGCATGACATTGATTATGATGAGGCCTTTGCTCCAGTAGCAAAGATGGATTCCATATGCCTTGCACTTGCCATTGCAGCTTCCCAGGGGTGGGAACTACATTAAATGGATGTGAAGAATGCCTTTCTTCATGGAGACCTATCTGAGGAGATCTACACAGAGCTGCCACATGGTTTCATTCAGGATTAATATTTGGTCTGCAGACTGAAGAAATCTCTCTATGGCCTTAAGCATGCCTCGAGAGCTTGGTATGCGAAGATTGATTCTTTTCTCTTATCACAAAACTTTGAAAGATGTAATTTTGATCCAAATGTTTACGTGCTTAGGACACATGATTCTCTTCTTATCTTAGTTTTGTATGTGGATGATCTCTTGATCACTGGCAGCTCGGCTTTAGCCATTGCTGCAATCAAGAGGGCCTTGCATGATAGATTCTTGATGACATACATGCGTCCATTACACTTATATCTTGGTCATGAGATCAGCCAGGATGCCATAGGCATCAAACTCTCTCAAGCTAAGTATGCATGGGATCTCCTCGAGAGATTTCACATGACTGACTGCAAGCCAGCACCAAATCCTTTTTTTTCTGGGGTCTGCCTTGAGGATGGAGGTGACACTCCATTAGTTGACAACACTCTCTACCAACAGCTAGTGGGGAACTTATTGTACCTCACCCACTCCAGACCAGATCTCTCATATGTAGTAGGGGCAGTTTCCAGATACATGCAGGATCCACATGAGCTATAATGGAATGGAATGTTGCTAAGTGCATCCTCCAATATGCGCAAGGCACCATCACCTTCTGGATTCACTATGCAGCAGGTACTGCATTGAATCTCCTTGTCTTCATAGATTCTGATTGGGCGCGAGATATCATTGATCACAAGTCCACCTCTGGATATTCACTCAGTCTAGGATCTAGCCCTATCTGTTGGTTGAGCAAGAAGTGTTGTGAGTGGAGCATGATTGTTCAGAGGTCTTTGTTTCAACTGGATGTGTACCCCAGGAAGTTTGTACACCCCTCCAAGCGGGGGGGTGCGGGGGGGACTTGTCCCCCCCATGGGGGTTCGGGGGGGCTGATCCCCCCCAGCTGGGGGGTCTAGGGACCAGCGTCCCTAGTGGGGGCTCGGGGGCAGCGCCCCGAAGCTAGAAACAAATGTAAATTTGCCTTGTAAAAGTATAGTAATTTCTAGTCAATCTGGGCCGTTCATTAGGCGGATGATCTAACAGTAGAACTTATGTTTAGTTTAGGGTTTTTTTTCCCTAGAAGGAAACCCCTCTCTTTGTATGAGGGCATTGTATTTGAGGCTATGTAATAGATGTGTATTCTATGTGTGAGCGAGAAACAGAGAGGTGAGACTGTGAGAGAAAACAGAGGATATTACAGCGGATTTGTTGTAGGTTGTGTCTCTTCATTTTGTTGTATAATAGAAAGGAAGGACTAGCTGTTTGGGGTAGACGTAGCCCAAACTGGGTGAACCACGTATATCTGTGTCTCTCTTGTTTTATGCGTTTTCTATGTTTATATTTCCACAATATTTTATGTGTTCCATTGCTCCGTAATATATAATTTTCTAACAAGAAGCAGGTTGCTATTGCTCTCTCTTCAACTAAGGCCGAGTACAGAGGAGAAGTCAACATCACCATTTAGGCTCTGTGGCTACAACACTTCCTCACTGAGTTGGGCATCCAGTTCCACCAGCCCATTATCATCTTGTGTGACAACCAGAGCACTCTGAAATTTTGCAGGGATCTAGTGCAGCGATAGCGGACGAAGCACATAGAGATCCATATGCACTACATCAGATAATTAGTACATGATCGGGTCATTGATTCGTAGTTTTGTCCTTCCGTAGAATAGACTTTAGACATCTTCACCAAGACATTCATTGAGCAAAAGTTTTGCTCACTGTGCGATCGTATTGAAGTGAAAGACGCAGTTGCTTAGCGACTCTCTTTTCTTACTCTTTCCTTTTGATTACATTGTATTTTGAGGGGGGGTTTCTCCCACGAGGTTTTCCCTCTTTCCTCAATTTTAGTACAAGTTGCAATGTATTTGGGTGACCTTTGGCCTTAGTTGCCAGGGCCCATATTCTATTTTTCCCCAAACTGGTGTTCAGGGGGGTGTTGGAAGTACTACACACCTACATGTGGACACTTAGTTAGAGCACGAGACTACATGCAAGATTCCTTCTGCATGATTTAATCCATGATTTTCTCCTTCTTTAATTTCACAACTGGTTAGTTATTCTGCATGATTTACTCCCTGATTTGCTCCTTCTTTTACTCCACAATTGGTTACTTCTTCTGCATGATTTACTCCTTGATTTGCTCTTTCTTTCACTCCGCAACTGGCTAGTTCTCTCCAGAACTTGTTGTAGGTGTTGAGTCCTCTCATTGATCACCACTATGGTGCATTAACTTGGGACCTTCACCCAGTAATGCTATATCATGAGCATTCTAACCTATTTTATATGAATCATTCTTTTGTTCTTTTGATTTTCTTTTAGTGTTTTTGCTCTGCAAAGTTGTGCGTTCAACCTTTACTAGCTAGATTCATATGTGCAGGTTTTATAACACATTTACAACAACCACATATTGTATCGCTTGGAAAAATAAACACCGCTGCACAGAATGGACAAAGAACCAGTTGTCAATGGCATTACAATAGATTCATGAACATATAAAGACATAGATGCATATGCACTAAGGCCTTTAAGAATGAATTGAACCGATACAAGAAATTATAGGGATTGTATGAGTTGTGCACACGATATTGTAATGACTCTGTTAGAGTCTACTATTTTGAGAATCCTTCCTCTCAAAACAATCCTTCCTGTCTTTGTTTTTCTCTTAGGGGTGCATTTTCTTCTGCTTAAAATCATAGCTTTTTTATAATGGTAAGCTCATTAGCTTTTGCGTTTTCTTATGTTTAAAGTCTTTGCTTTTTTTGAGCTTCTTTCTTTCAATCCTTGCTTCTTATGAGATTTTTCGTGCTTTCTTGATTTTCTGCACAGAATCCTTTCTCGTGAGCTTTTGTGCTTTCTTGACTTTCTGTGCTTTCTTGATTTTCCATTGTTTCATTGTCTGGTTCAGATCAATGGTTGAAAGTGTCTCACCTGATCGAACAAATCAGGGTAAAAGTGTTGACGAAGAATGTTGGCATTATGATTCTGGTATGGCTCTATGATACAGATGTTGTACTTGATGGCAACACCCTCCAGTGGCAATGCACTGATCAAGCTCTCAAAATCATGGAAATTAAGAGGCTCGCAGGTGAATGGTTTAAAAGATGCGTACCCGCAGGTTCACCATACAGGGGATGCGGTCATACCCGCAGGTTACCCGTTCAGAAGGTGCGGACCCCAGTGCACACACTTCAAGGCAGTGAAGCGCGCTCACGTGGGGTTTCTTATGTTTGGCTCGTGGTATTTAGCCCGCCTTTTCAATGCTATGGTTTTGGCCCGTGGTATAGGATCTATTTTAGCCCCAGTTTGGATCCCTTGTATTTTTTATTGATGGTTTTGTCCCATGGTGTGAATAAGGGCTTGACTATAAATAGGGAAGGATATCACTTGGCTAAGGCATCGGTTCAATCGAATATCTTGAGATCTGAAATTTTTGGATGATTGAAAGCTAGATCTAATTCAAGGAGATAACTCAACTTAAGGTGAATTTATTGACATGTCGTGATCTCTCAGGTGCATGAATAGATATGTGGATCTGACTGACTGTGGCACATTGGTGTACTGAAAAATCTGGCCCTAATCAGAAGTCTGCAGGCGATCCGAAGGCGCAGTGCATGGGTACGCAGCGCAGTCTAAGGCGCAGTGCGTGGGTACGCAGCGCAGTAAAAAGCGCATTGTGGGGTACGTAGTACAGGAGAAGGCACAATGTGGGGCGTATGCAGCACAGTCAAGTGCAAAGTGCGAGGTACGCAGGCTTGAAGAAGGCGCAGTGCGGGTCTACGCAGGAAGTTAGAAGTGAAGGTGCGGATCAGAAGAAAAGTTTGCAGAGGAGAAGAACAACTAGTGCGGATCTGCGCAGTTCTGTCTCAGAAGAGCTGCAGACATACACAGGTCCCTGTTGGTGAAGTTGCGTTCCTATCTTGACACAATTGTTGATTTTCTTTTATCTATTACAGCAGAGTTTTGGGGTTAGATTTCTGGTATTCTTTTATGTTTTCAGCATTCTGAAGAGTGGGTTTATTGTACAAGGAGATTGGGTGATTTTCATGGATCCAATTTGAAAATTAATGAAACGTGGTCCTTAAAAGAGCAAAGGGGGTTGTAGCTCCCTTCCAGGAGAAACTGGAAAACGAGAGAGAGAGTTGTAGCTCTCTGCAGGTTGCAGCTTGCGTACTGGTAAAGGACTGCACCAGTACAAGATCATTGTAAAACGAGTTTTTAATTGAAAGAAGATAGAGACATATTGCAGCAGGTGGTTTTCACCCACATTCGGTTTCCACCTTATATCTGGTGTTCTTTGGTGTGACTATCTGTTTTTCTTGTTCATGCTCATTATTTTATGGTACTAACATACAAAGAATAATTCAAAGTATAAATAAAGAAAAGAATTTGATAATACTGATTCACCCCCCCTCTCAGTATTATTTCCAACAATTCACTGCTGCTACTGCTACAACTGTTCTAACTCATCACTGCTGTCATTGATGTCACTGCTCCAACTGCTGCACTCCCATCCACTCCTACCACTGATGCCACTGCTCCGACTGCTGCACTACTATCTCTATGACTGCGGTTGTATCTCAATCTGCTGCCACTTTTCCTGTCACTATATATATCAAATCCTAGCTGATCATGCAACTGTTACAACTAACTTCTCTATCTATATCATCATACTTCAATTTGTTCCAGAGGTGCCCTTTAGACCTTAGTAATTGAACCTTGGCTTAACCCTGGTTTCTTAGTACAGTCTCAACAAAATATCAAGTTAATGTACTTTGGTGAAAACAAGGATACATGGTTAGTGTGCTACTTCATAGGCTAGATATACTTCTGCAAGAAGAGCGCTGATACAATTTCTGTCCAATATCTTTGAGTAGTGTTCTCTGCCTATAAATGTTGAAGACATCCACTGGAAGTGTTAGATCTGCTAAGAGATAGACTTGATGATGTACTGCTGAGGATGATCTTGTTTTCTTGACTGAAGGCCCTTCGAAAAACTCTTACTCTCAAATACTGCCTATTAAGCCTGCTGTGATGCCAAAATCCAAGACTTCTACCCAATCACATATTGAAGGTCTCAGCTTTTGCATTCAAGAACTATGTATACAGGTGCAAATATACTGTCTACTATCCTCTATTCAATTCTTAGAACCAACAGAGTTATAGGGCATATGTTTGACTGTTAGAACACATTGTTGCAGAGAATTGCCTTTGAATCGGACTTGATTACAAACTTCCAGTCTCTTGTGTGAAACTTTGTTGCTTGGAGGAATCTGATTTGGATTACTGCTTGAATTTGCTCTATAATTGGTTCAAGGAAGGATTCAGGTTTGTTGATGACAGAGACAACCTTCCACTCTTTAAGCCATGACCATGACTGCTTGAGAATAGACTGAGTGACTTGAGCTGCTTCAATTTCAGAGATTCGTGCCTTTTCTTTACTTCATTACAGTGATAATTCAATGGTGAGACGTGCAAGATAGAGCTGCCCAAATGAAACACTAAAGACCAAAAGAAAAAAATATAAACCCCCCCAAAAAAATTTCCAAACCGAACTTTGATCCTGGCCGCAGGTCATTTCATGGGTTAAGCGAGTTCCTCCACACAGAAACTAAAGCCCTTCCATCTTATTTAAATCTCCAGAAACCCTTAAACCGCATATAAGTATCATATTTGATTAGCGATGATTGTCACACAAAAATCACAGAGAAAAACTTGTCCGCATATACTTTTCATTACTTCTAACTGCAGACAGAAGAAATACTTCGCATATATATCACATTAGAGTAGGCCAAGGTTCCTCATTTTTATAGATTTTGTATGGGCCCAATCGACCTAGGTTTGGAGGGAATTTAAAAACTAATTTTAATAAAATGAAAAATTTCATGGAAACATTCTTTGGCCCATTAAGTTTATTTTGATTTATGGGGCCAAACCTTAATGTTGATTTAATTTGATTAATAAAAAGACACTTTTGACCCCCCTTTTTTTCAATTTGACTTTTGAAGTAAATTTGAAACCCCATGTTATAATTTATCCTCAACAGAAGTAAAGTATCTTTCACTAGATTGCCACATTATCATATTAATGGGTTTTCTTTGCCTACCACATCATCACAAGGATGCCACATCATCAGCCCTAGGGGTTGTTGGCCACAAATTGGATCTTCAACTTTGACCAAGTGTTTCTCTCAAACCATGAAGGCCCATGTAACACTCCACATACCACTGGAATCAACAAGACGAGTAGAATACAATGACAGAGGTATCCAAGACAATGTCGATACACTGTTGCTCCAAAAGCTTCAAGAACTGCGAAGTGTCTCCATTGTCCAATGAACAAAACCCTAGAGTTAGGGTTTCATCATGCTGCATCATCTATCAAAAACATCCATGACCACAGATCATCATCATATCAAACTACATCATCATTAACTGCACCAAGAAGGTCAAACCCTAGGTTAGGGTATCATCCCATCAATTAGGGTTTCTACTCTAGCTAGGGTTTAATGGTTAAGCTGCATCATCCTGAGAACCCATGACATCAATGACCTCCAAACTGTGACATCAATGACAACACCTGTACATACTCTGCATCCTGTATCAGCTTGCACTACTGCATTGGCACCTGCTTTGACATCAATGACAACATGCTCAACAATACTGGATGTCAATGTGCTTGGAGCGGTCAAGAAACATTGGAATTTTAGAGAGCTTAATGCAACTTTGATTGTTACAATGTATGACTGTGGGCTCCGACTTCTGATTGAACAAATGTATGACTGTGGGCTCCGACTTCTGACTGAACAACCCAATAAGTAGTTTCCTCAACCAAATGACTTCACAAGTTGCCAGGCTAGCAGCGATATACTCAGCCTCAAATGAGCTCAATGCCATTGATCTTTGCTTCATACTGAACTAGGAAACAACTGTTGACCCAACATTGAAGGTACAACCTGAAGTGCTCTTCCTGTTCGTTGAACTCCCTGCTCAATTTGCATTTGTGAAACCCTGAAGCCTTACACCATCAACCTGCTTGTACAACAACCCATAATTTGTTGTGCCCCTAAGATACCTCAACACGTGCTTGGCAGCAACCCAGTGCACTCTGGTCGGCTCAACCATGAACTGGCAACTGGTTAACTGTGAAGCAAATATCATGTCATGCGTTCACTAGAATCCAGATACATCAATGAACCAATAAGTTGCTTGTAAAGTGTGGCATCAACTTGTTCTACTCTGGTAGTGTCCACCTTCCTCTAGTTTGTTACTAGAGTCGTGGTCATGGGCCTCCAATCCTGCATGTGGAACCTCTTGCGAATCTCATTTGTGTACTTGCCTTGCCCCAAGAAAATCTCCCTACCACCCTGCCATACCTCCAGCCCAAGGAAATAGTTCATCAACCCTAAGTCCTTCATCTCAAAATCCGTTGCAAGATCCTTCTTGCAATCTCGAATCAGGTTATCTGCTCCTGTTAGTATGAAGTCATCCACATATAGTACTAGAATGAGCAAAAGTCCTCCAACCAAAATGTAGTATAGGTTGGGATCTGCCTCTCTTAGTGAAGCCCAATTCTATAAGGTAACTGTCTATCTGAGCATAACATGCCCTCGGTGCTTGTTTGAGCCCATAAAGAGCTCTCTTCAGCCTGCAAACTTGTGTGTCTCTTCTGAAAGTATTAAACCCCTCAAACTGCTTAACATAAATCTCTTCCTTAATAACTCCGTTAATGAAGGCAACCTTCACGTCCATTTGGGGGATCTTCCACCCCATTTGCGCTGCAATTGCCAATATGGTCCTAATGGACGAGTATCGTGCCATGGGTGCAAATGTCTCATCGTAGTCTATCACTTCGACTTGATATAACCCTTTGGCCACAACTCTAGCCTTGCAATTCTCCACACTCCCATCAACATTGTGCTTGATCTTATACACCCAACATGAACCAACCATTGATTTGCCAATTGGTCTTGGCACTATCTCCTAGACGTCGTTCATCATGATGAAGGACTACTCCACCATGGCATCTCGCCATATCTACTGAAAGGATGTCTCTTTGTAACACAACCATCAGTGTCAGTGCCATGTACCCCATATATCTCTGTGGTTGTCTACTCTATGTGAATGTAGAGTTTGGGGCTCCAACTCTCTCCTGAGCCTTCCTGATCCACTGATCTGCCCAATTGGCTGATCCTCTCTTTGTACTGGGAGTCATTGGTTGAGTGGGCCCCACTTGCTCTACTCTCTCCTCTTGTTCATGCAGCACTAACAATAGTTCCTCCAACACTACACCAATCCTCTCTCTCCAAGAACAAAAATTTGAGACCCCATCAAGGCGGTCTTCAAATCTCAGCCCTAGATATGCCATGCAGCTGTTCAAACTACTCACAAACCCAAGGTCACACTGCTAGAAACCCTAGTGCAACACTTAAATTGAACTACACTTTTCTCTGGGCCTTTAATCTACTCCTGAGATTGAAACAATGATGTTGGTTTTCAATCAAAGGCAGAGCTCTGGTACCATGTTAGTTTTTCTTGAAACCCAAAACCTAAACACTAAATATCTAAAGCAAAGCAATTGAAACTGAAACTTTAACTTAAATCCAATGTTATGCTGAGTTTCCTAACTTGCATGCACCACTGAAAAACTGAAGACAAACACACCATAAAAACAATACACCAGAAATTTACCCAGGAAACCCCACCTCTGGGGAAAACCTGCAAAATTGTGTGTTCTTATTATGCTTCAACGATTTACAATATTCAATTAATGATTACAAAGAGGATGGAATACTTCCCTTCACTCTGTAGATCCCTCAACACAAATTGAACCTCACTGCTTGCACACTATATGGAAATTGTACTAGTCTGTATGGCCTGAGTGCGACCCCATAAGGCTCCAATAGATTAGGGCTGATGAACAAGTCGCTGACATCCTCTCAAAGCCCTTGGGAAAGGCCAAGTTCTTAATCTTCAGAGAGAGACTTGGAGTCGTGGAAAGACCCTCTCATGAGGGTCTTGCTTGAGTTGGACATTGAACTCTGGGAGCTCCTGGGGGGCCTGGGGTGCTTCTTGGAGCTACATGAGCACAGGGTGAGTGGTTCACCTTTCCTTGTGAAGGACACTATTTGAGCATAGGGTGAGTGGTTCACCTTCCCTTGTGAAGGACGCTATTTGAGCATAGGGTGAGTGGTTCACCTTTCCCTATGGATTACGCTATATGAAAACAAGGTGATTAGTTCACCTTCCCTTGTGAAGGACACTATTTGAGCATATGGTGAGTGGTATCACCTTCCGCTATGGAGTACACTATATGAAAACAAGGTGACTGGTTGACCTTCCCCTATGAATACCCCAACATACTTCCTACCCCTGAACTCTGAGACTTTTAAGAAGTACCTTTGGTTTGACCAATGAGTTGGGAAAAGTGGTTAGGGACCATAGCATTATAGATGGATGCATCGTGTACTGCCGTAATCCCTATGTCTAGGATGCATGATGTTCAACAACTTGATCTCTCAAGATCAAGTCCGATTGGGGTTCTACCCCTGGTTATGTGGATTGACTTTCGTTAGTGGAAAGAGAGTGGTAATGTCTTGTGACTCACTCTCTATTGATACTTCTTATTGATCATGATATCAATCTTTCGCAGAGTCGAGATGAGCTGTAGAGATAGTACATGATGATTAGGATGGCATGATGATGGATGGATATTGCCAGGTGGAATTCTCCCTAGTTGCGAGGGAGTGTTAAAATGTGCAACTAGGGTCAAATTGCACTTTGGGCAGCTCATTGGCGTAAGGTGATTATTAGGCAAAATTCCTCTTTCAAGAGCACCAAAATTGACCCTGGAAGCATTGAATTTGGACAAGGAGAAATATGTTTTTGATGTCAAGTCCGCAGGTGCACATTTGGTCAAGGTCAGATTGGGATAAAATTAGACAAATTGACCCCCCTCCATCACATATAAATAAAGGAGACCCTCAACCTTATTTGACACATCTCACACACATCATTCTCTCTCATCTGATTGGTTTGTACATTTGAGGCAACTGTTCTTCCACACGTGTGAGTTTCTTGGAGCTGATTTAACTTGCCTTGAATTTTTGTTCTTGAGGAGATTTTGACCAGCGTTGACTTTGGACTTTGAGGGACTGTTTGATTGTGATTTGACCAAAAAATGATCTGTCCTAGCAGGCCGCATTGTTTGGCCCAAAGATCGAGGAAGAAGGTGTTGTTTGACTAGGTTTTACCGTAGGCTTAGAGGACTGTTTTGACTGCAGGTTGACTTCATCGTTTGGCCAAGTTTGTTTGCCATTTTGTTGACTGTTTTTGCTGATGTTTGAACACTAAGGAAGGCCAAGTATCTTTGACTTTGACCGAGCTTAAGAGGAGCTATTTGAATGCTACATTGATCGTTGACTGCTGATTTGTTAGGGCACGTTGACTGCGGTTGACTTTTCAGAATTGCAGAGTTTTATCAAGCTGATCAGATTTGACTTTGACTTCATCAGTTGGATATTTGTTTGGATTCTTTGCAAAAGTCAAGTCACATTGACTTTGACTTTCATTATTGCACTTTATTGGATATTCTCTCTCTACTGAACATTTGATATTTGATAATAAGAAGGATTGATTAAGGGTTTTCCCCCTTTGGGGCTTTTCCCTAGCTTTAGCCAAATATCTGTATTCTCTTGTCTTGACTTGTCCTCTGCATTTTATTGTTTATGTTCTATCTACTGTTACTGTTGATGCGAATTAATGGTCTATGTGATTGCTATTGGAAATTAAAGTGGAATTGTCATTGATCTTATAAAAGGACATTGAAGTAATTATTGCAAGCATACAACATACCATTGTTATCTAAAATTAACAAGTATCCATCTTGAAACACACAAGTAACACATATTACAAGTGCTTAGACTAGTTGTAATAGCTTATTGGATTCTCCTTTGCTAAGAACTTGATGACTGTACGGATCATCATGTGTTGGCCACTGCCCTAGAGGATTTTGGGGTGAGATCTAGTCCTTTAATCCAAGCACATTCACTTGCAATAATTTGACACACCAACAATACCATTGATCCTTGAGACAATTCAAAAACACATAGGTCTTCTTGCTCCTTCGTTGGTCTATAGAAGCCTTAGAGATTCATAAAATAGCGAAACCCTTATCCCAAGATGAGAAACCATAACCCAAAACCCTTTCACAAACTCTTCCTTTTTGTTAGGTCTTCAAGAAGTCCTCAAGGTCGAGAAATTTCAGAGCATTAGAATCTTATGATTAGCGTTAAAGGCATTGTTAATTTTAGGTATGTTTTATGCTTAGAGCAATTTATTTCAATTTTCATAGTTAGCTCAATATCTTTTCTAGATTAGCAATCACATTAGCATTAAAGTAAACTGTAGATAGAACATAAACGTAAATCGCAGAGAGAAAGAGAGAGTACATTTACAACAAAAGTCAACAATTTGACTTATCTAAATAAGAGCATAGATCATCTCTAAGAAGATGATACATGAGATTAGTTGAAGACATGCTGCTTCCACTGATTCTCCAAGGTGACTCCTTCACTTATCATTGTGCTGCATCTCGTCATCATGCTGCACTTCACTGTGCTGCACCCATCATCACAATGCTGGTCCTCATGACCATGCTGTACATGTCATACTGCTGCACCTTCCGACACTGTGACATCTAGCTAATGCTGCCACTGCTCATAGTGCTCTACCATGGTTGCTTGCTATCCCATGCAAGCATCATGTCCTTGTTGTCCCATCTATCATGCTCCACCCTGATTGAATTTGCTGTCCCATTGTTAGTGATATTGCTGCTCATATGTGGCAGTATCCGACAACTAAAAAACCTTGTAGATGCTGCCATTGGTTAGGGCATCTAACCATCAAGTCTGTCCCTCCACTTTGGCTACTACAAATTGCAAGTACATCCCATCCAAATTGATCTAAAATTATGGACCCAACCCACCTCCAAACACACTGCTGTTATGTTTGCCTCTGCAGTGTTTGGCAGTCTTGGTTAGGGCAAGTTCCGCAACCCTAACTCCACCTAACAATTATCAAATAAGTCCCTTGTGGACTACGACCCACCTTGGCAACCTTCTTCCATAGCTACGATGCCTCCTTAGGATGCGTATCATCCGTTCGGCGTTAACACCCCTAACGCAGTCACAACTGTGTGCCAATCCTGTAGCTGCTGCCTCCACAAAATGGTGCCCAAAATAGCAGCGTATTGCTCCTATTCTCCTCGGCTTGGCTGCTTGTCTTTCCTGCTCTTAACCGTACCTAGAAACAACCCTAAACTAGCCCTTAACAGATCCGTTGTCACCTACAATAGTTGTTCCTACCACAGCGCTCCACGCTGCTCCTTAAGCTTCCCTACGCTGTCCCTTTGACTATTCAAACTGCGGCTAAGACTATACTGTCCATACAACCCTTTCACGCTATCTAGGGCAGCTTCCTAACCACGGTTCCAAGCCTACGCTGTCCATACAACCCTATCATGCTCTCTAGGGCATAGAGACCAACGTATAGGACTATAGGCTTCCTTCTAGACTGTGTAGAGACCAGCATATAGGTTAGGGCCCCTTCTTGACTGTGTAGAGACCAATGTTTAGGTCTTCTCTTCTTCCTAACTTGACTGCGTCCTCTTGGTTAGGGCAGACTGCGGCTAGGGCATCCTCCTCCTAGATCTCTCTTCCACTAAAACCCAAAGCAAGTGGAGAGAAATCAAGAGAGAGGTGTGTGTAGAAATGACCATCAGTAGAAATGACTATCAAGTCACCTCTTTTTATACTAAATCGTGGAGCACATGTGTGGGTTATTTGGTTGCTGGCCGACCTTGACGAATTGTCTTATAACACAATTAAATTCATAACTCCATGAATACTTATCGGAATCAGATGATCTTAGATCAATCCTACACCTCTTGATGGGAGGGATCCAAGAAAAATATCAACTGCCATAAATAAGATGACCCACATGGAGTTTGGCCTTAGTTGCCAATTTTAACAGGCATGCCATGTAAGTGAGACAAGGGGCCCTTTTTATAGTTTTTAAAGGAGGCTTGTTACCCACCACCAATGGGTGACCCATATAAGCGAAAATGTTTATCCTATATTTGTCTTCAACTGGCAACAAACAGCCCCTTGTAGCCACTAGATTGCTCGATGTGCCACCATTCTCCGCAACCTGAGCCAACCATCGTGTGCTCTCGCTCATTCGTATGATCGTATGTTTGAAGGTGGGCCTTCCAACCCCAAAGGTATGACTTTTCATTATGTAATTAGGTGTTTATGCTTTCTTTTCTTGGGCGCATCTGGACATGGATTAGTTGGGGGATTCAACAGAAAGAATGGGCTTGGATTGTGCTCTTGTTCCCTTGTCCCAACTTGGTGGTTAATTTTGTACCCTAGCCCCGTGCGATCTCCTCTATGGTTGCCAGCATTAGGAGTGGTACTACATGGGAAACCCTGATTTTATTTGTGTGGCCCCGCATCCCGACACCATATATCTCACTCCCCTTGGTCATTATAACCCCTTTTGAAACTTTTCCTATTCGGGTCCACATTTGTCCATTGGGTCCACAAGGTGTTAGCCTCCCCCTCCCCCTCCCCTTGTCTACACTTTGGGTTGGGCCTCGAATGATGCCTCGAAGGTTGATGCGGTTAAAAAAAAAAGATAAAGGCATAATTTGGCCATTTGCGACAGGAAATGTACCACAAAATGCAAAAGATGGCAGAGACATAAAAATTTAGCACATGGGCAAAAGACAAACATGAGCTCTACTCCTATCATTATGGCCATCACCTTGGTCCGTAGGGCCCCTTGCATCATTAGGGAACCCATGACTGTCCCAACCCTTGGTGGGTAATGAACCGCCCAACCTTAGGGGGTTAATCACTGCTACGTCATATGCATCATGCTCTCATCCCCTGGAGGCCCGAGCAGTGAAAGAAAGAAAAATCAATAAAAGGCAAAAAGACATATGAAGAAGGGTGGAAAAACAAAGATCGGGGTAACTCATGTACCACGATTGCTCCCTCCTACATCCATACACCCAATGTGGGCTTCCCTCATTATAGCTACCATTGTACCATGACATGTGGCCTAGAGATTTCGCCATTGCCCCATTCCGTTCTATCGTTATTTCACATGCCACTTGCCATTTGATGAATGCACCATGGACCTGTTACTCGCTTAGAGGTTGAAACCACCTTATAGGGTCCTTTATTAACCTCTCTTGATGAGCAAAGTAACACCTGTACTTTCTAAAGCCCATTTGGAAGGGCATGCCACTATGAAGTGTCCACTTTTGCCCCTAATTAGCAAGCTTATTTACCCAATTGCACTAATGGATTATTGTACTGGAAGGTGAGGAGACACATTGTATCTTATATAGGATTGCAAGCAAGTCTCCATTTTGGACTTGGTCTCCCTATATGGGGTCCAAGCCCTTCGGATGGTCATAATGGCATTTGTAGGGTGAGCATTGAGAGCCATGGGCCTCCACCATAGTAGAGCATTGATTACCATGCCATGGGCTTCTTTAGCACCACATATTGCCTGTTTGCGCCCCAGCCATACAAAGACAATGATGCACTTGGACCACTTTTCCCAACCGTCCACACACTTGCACCCAACACTTGGCTGCCGATCCTGGGCCCAGATGGGGTTTTGTCTCGTCTGGAGAGATACAAGAGGGCATGCATCATCTTCTAGCCCTCACTGATGGAGCATCGACTTGTGTTTTTGTGTTTTGCAGGTAAAGAATTCTGTTCCAGGCTTACAAAAGAAAAATCCTGTGTACAGTTGGAAGACAAATACAAAGATCATTTCAGATTACTTTACCATGTGACATAAAATCTAAAAGGATTTACTGTTGAGAAACACAATAAAAACTTAAAATGCACAATAAAGGTAAAAGGAACATAGTAAAGGTTACTCAATAGGGTTAAAGGATATTCACAGAGTTTAAAGAGTATTAGATAAAAGATCAAATGATCAAATCAGCCATCGCAAAGGATTCAAACAATCTAACAACTTAAAGGGCAAAATATCAGACAATAAAGCCAGCACAACCTGAATAAAAGGGGACAACAAGAAGTAGTTCAATAGCTGCCCCTATCTTCTTGCATGAAGATATTTTCCTTCCCTAGAATAAATCTCAATCAGTTTTAGGATATTTTTTTAGTTTCATTATTATATAAATAACTCTTTTCTCGAGATGTTAATGGTTCGAAGTTTAAGGTTTATTATTCATTACTTGTTAAGTAGTGACTGTTCATTCTACTTTGAACCTGGTTGCACCTGTGAAGGAAGCTTTTGTAGACACTTGATGTACTCAGTCTTTCTGGAATCTTAATAGAAAGCAGAGGATTCTGAATTTGGTTTTACACAGTTTGTGTTATCCTGTAAGTTTTTCCAGCTATCAATCATTCTGTCTTTCTTCATATGCTTATGACTTATAGAGATATCTAGGTAGGAATAATTTTGTCTCAATTTATTTTTTTAAGCTCCTGAAGTGATCATTTATTAATAGAATGGATTAATGAACTGTCTGTTTAGCTAATCCCCTCTAATCAATAAATCATCAGCATCTTGTGTAAGCTTAAGTATATTGCCTTGAACCTTTGGAACGTAGTTTAGAAGGTTTTCCTACTTATGATTGTTCTGTTTTACAGTCCGGAAACTGTGTTAATCATGTTATTTGATGTCTTCTTCTCACCACTATTTTTGATCTATATCACTGTGTAAAGCTTTATAGCAGCTCTTTGTTGAAGTATTAATATAACCCAAAGGATTAAGTATTTAAATTCTACATCTGTCTTCATTCATTGGTCTTCGAAAACTAAAACCAAAAACCCCAAAACAATTATTTTAGATGCTCTGGCATTGGTAGCTGACCTACTGCTATCTCAGAGGTACAACATCAGACTGGCGTCGTTGTCAGGGATTCAAATTTCATTTAAGTTTCCCTTGGGACAACGATATTCATTCATTCTTTTCCTTTAAAGGTGATTAAAGGATTTTGAAGGGTTAAAATCATTCACCTAGGTGACTCCACACTCCCAAGCTAGCATCTTTTAAACATACCAGATCTCGTTCAGAAGCTGACATAGTTAAGCCTCTATCAGATCCTAAAAGGCTTCTGAGAAAAGCCAGTTCTAAAAGGGGACACCATCCATCTTCTTCTTCTTCTTCATCCCTACAGTCTGAAGAATTAGAATCATTTGACCCCTATAGTAATATCCCATCTGATCCTGATTACTCCCATTTATCACCTAGGGTTGCTGAACTTCTAGATAAAGGTGTTGATTTATAGTCAGCATACCTTATTCATTTATTAGAATCTCATCCAATACCCATACTACCATCAGGATCACCTAAAACTGAATCTGATTTGGGTGTTAATCTACTAGAATATAAACCCACAGATTTCATATCCCCTACCACCTATCATTTTCCTTCCATTTTTGACCGACCTGAAGCTTCTTCTTCTAAACAATCTGAGGAGACCTTTTCTATATATTCCAATCCTCTCTTTGAAACAAAAGAAGGTATTCCTTTACAGGTCCCAAAGTTAGTTCTTAAGATTCCTTTGAAGTCTTTCAGGAGATCTCCTCCATCTCCTCCTTCACCTCCAGCTAGTCCATCAACCCCTGAATAACCATCTTCTTCCTCTACTTCTTCTTCATCCTCTACATCCACACAAACACCACATAATCCACCTGGACAACCTCATATACCTCAAGCACCTCATACACCACTTGTTGTCATGGCTTTCCGACCTATTGTACAGGCTAGATATGCTGCTTTAGTCTTACCTAATAACCTTAATGCATTCCTAGCTGGATACTTAAAATATCTTCCCAAGTACGATGGAGAAATTGGTCCCTCAGCTGAGGACCATCTTCAAGCTTTCCTAGACTTTGCAGACAACATGAATATTGAACAAGAAAACGTTTATATGAGATTGTTTGTACAATCACTTGAAGGAAATGTGAGGATTTGGTTTAGGCGGTTACCAACAACTTCCATTAGAAATTGGGAAGAGCTTACAACCATATTTAAAAATCAGTGGGGTGTGAAAAAGGATCCTCTTTACTTCCTGATAGAATTTCAAGAGCTTAAAAGGAACTTTGGTGAACCAATATCAGATTTTATCAAAAGATTCAATAAACTCTTATCACAAAATGCTTGCTGATTGTAAGCCCCTTGTAGCAACAACTAAATCTAGATTTTCTAAAGCTTTTAATGATGACTTTGCTGTTATGCTACGAGGGAGAACTTCAAGAACCCTTGAAGATATGCAAACAAACACTATAGAAGTAGAAGCAAATAGGGCAGCCTCAACTTCCTTAAAACTTAAGGAAGAAAAGGCCCACAGAAAACTCAAATCTGTTCAAGTAGCCTCTAGTTCCTCTAAGACTAAATCATAAGACCCAAAAATAGATGAAATAACATCTCTTGTTAGAAACCTATCAAATAGGATTTCAAAGATTGAGACTCAACCTAGAACAATGCAACAAACAGTTACTAGACCTCAAAACCAAAATCAAGGTCAGTATAAAAGAAATCCACCACTACAAATTCTTCAGAGACCTAGCAATGATCAACATGTTCCTACTCCTCTATTGGTAGATGACCAACAACCTGGTGATAATACTGTGACAATTACTGAAGATATTAATAGTATGGATTCTTCTTCCAATCAAACAGCCATCATTCCTCTCTCACAACAGAATCAGGTTCAAGAAGAGCAGGAAGCTTCACAAGTCTCTAAATATCACGCTTTCTCTGATTTTTAATTGCAGAATTAAACAAGAGGTATGATCTTAGCCCTAGGCCTGGTCCTGGGAGATCTCCAAAGGAAACTCCAATCATTGAACCACGTACTAAAATTGTTGAAGCTCAAACAACTCTTATTCAACCTTTAGATCAGTCAATTGATACTACCCAAACTAGTAAAAACATTTTGACTACATTTAGTGTTGAAAAGGAATTAAAGAGAGTTAAAATCCCAATTCCACTGTTAGAACTTTCTAAAAACCCTGGTTACAAAAGCCAAGTCACAAAATGGATACAAAATACCTTGGTTGATGTTGAAGGTGATGTCATAAGTCTACAAGATGAAAAACCAGCAGTAGTTTTTGGCCCTAGTTCAGACATGATAGATGAGATAGGGCCTCCTTTCTATGTAACTCTTAAAACAAATGATTCCATGTTGTATAATTGTATGCTTGATTCAGGAGTATCACACAAACTTATGACAAAATCTATCATGGACCATTTGAAACTCGACATAACTAAATCCTACCATGACCTGTACACCTTTGATTCTAAAAGGGTGCCCTGTTTAGGATTGATTAAGGATATAGTGGTTACCCTTGCCCAAATTCCAGTGAAAAGTGTAGTACTGGACATTGTTGTCACAGATATCCCTCCCAAATTTGGAATGCTCCTTTCTAGGTCTTGCTGTGCCAAATTAGGGGGAACTCTACAGATGGATATGTCATATGCTACTATTCCTGTTTATGGAGGAGACCAATTAAGATTATATAGAGGTAAGATTTGTACATACTGTTTGTAAGACTGACTAGCCAAGGAATCATCCAATTTATGCAATGGATCAAGACTTTGGTTGTTTTCAACTCACTTCAAACCAACACAAAACTCAAGTCAAAATTGAAGAGGTAGTTGAAAGTCCTGAACCAAACCAAACTGATATTTGGAAACTGTTCTTTGATGGCTCTTGCACAAAAGATGGGGCAGGAGCTGGAGTAGTTTTAATTTCACCTGAAAAAGAAAATATAACCCAATCATGTAAATTAGACTTCGAAGTTACAAATAATGTAGTTGAATATGAAGCTTTCCTTTTAGGATTGTAATTAGCCAAAAGCTTAAAAGTTCAAAACTTAAGTATTTTTACTGATTCAGAACTTATTGTTAAACAAGTAAGAAATGCTTGCTAGACCAAGCACCCTAGACTTAGGTCCTACCGAAATGAAGTATGGGATTTAGTTGAAAACTTCTTTGATGCTTTTAATTTGCCTCATGTTCCCAAAGATCAGAATATTCATGTAGATGCCTTAGCTATCTTTGCTAGCTCTTTTAAAATTCCTGATCATATTGATGTACTATATCAGATACAAGTCAAATATAGGCCATCTATTTCAGATAATCTGAAACATTGGCAAATATTCAAAGATGATGAACATTTGAAATCATTTCTACAGGTAATAGATTATTTTTCACTTCTACAAATTGATGAAGATAGAATTGAAATAAATGAAAATGCAGATGGAAATGATACTTTAGATTTTAAAACCCAAATTTTAATCATGACATTATTCAATTATCCAATAATTTTATTCCAAAAGGACTCATTCCTTTAGAAAGATTGTTTGATCAAAATGATGTCCTCTGAAACCCTCAATCCATCTCTTTAGAAGATGACGTAGAAGAGATTAACATTGGAACTGATGAAGATATCAAAAACATCAAAATATGCGCATCTCTAGACCCTGAGATCAAAGCTCAATATCTTAAGTTACTGCAAAATTATAAGGATGTTTTTGCTTGGACTTATGCTGATCTAAAGACCTATGATACTTCATTAATACAACATAAGATTCCTCTGAAGCCAGAAGCAAAACCTTATCAACAAAAACTTAGAAGGATAAATCCAGCTCTTCTACCAATTGTAGAAAGGTAGATTAAGAAAATGCTAGATACTCAGATCATCCTCCCTCTTAGATATTCTAATTGGGTTTCAAATCTAGTTCCTGTTAGAAAGAAAAATGGAGAAATAAGACTCTGTGTGGATTTTAGAAATTTGAACAAGACATCATTAAAAGATAATTATCCTTTGCCCAAAATGGATCAGTTACTTCAAATGGTTTCAGGAGCACAAAGACTTTCTATGCTTGATGGTTTTTCAGGTTACAATCAGGTAAATGTTGATACAACAGACCGAGAGAAGACAACCTTTACTACACCCTGGGGTACATTCATGTATGCTAGGATGCCATTTGGCTTGACCAATGTTGGAGCAACATTTCAGAGAGCTATGGACATAGCCTTTATGGGCCAGGTAAATAAATTTGGGGTTATTTATCTTGATGACATAACTGTTTTTTCTAAATTTGATCAGAAACATCTAAAGCACTTGATGAAAGTTTTTGACAGGTGTAGAAAATTTGGAATATGATTGAACCCTAAGAAGTCCTTGTTTGCTGTCAAAGAAGGAAAACTGTTGGGCCATATAATTTCAAAGGAGGGAGTAGTAATTGACCCCAAACGAGTATTTGCCATTGAAACATTGACCTTACCTAGAAACAAGAAGGAGATTCAAGCTTTTCTAGGCAAGATTATTTTCTAAGGAGCTTTATTCCAAATTATGCAGAGATTGTAAAAGATATAACTGACATGCTTCGAAAGGACCATGAAGTCAAATGGACTCCCACTTCTAGGCGTGCATTTGAACAAATAAAAAAGGCTATCTCCGAAACTCCCACCTTAGCCAACCTTGGTTATACTAAGCCATTTAGTATTTAGTATTTTCTCTTTTGCCTCTGAAACAACCCTTGTTGCCGTTCTATTACAGAAAAATGAAGATTCCCATGACCAACCCATAGCCTTTTTCAGCAAGGTTATGAGAGATGCTGAGCTTAAGTATGACATCATTGAGAAGCAAGCCTATGCCCTCATTCAAGCCCTGAAATCATTCAGAATGTATGTCTTACATTCACCTTTCTCTCAATGGGGATTAGATTTTGTTGGAGAGATTCACCCCACTTCAAGTAATCAGCATAGATGGATCCTCACTGCAATAGACTACTTTACTAAATGGGTGGAAGCAATTCCAGTCAGAAATGCTACTGATTCAGTAGTAATTAAGTTTATTGAGGAGAATATCTTATCCAGATTTGGTTGCCCAACTCAAATTGTCACTGATAATGCAACAAATTTTGCTAGTGTTAAAATAATTGAATTTTGCTAGAAATATTAGATTCTGTTACATCATTCAACTCCATGCTACCCTCAAGGTAATGACCTTGCAGAGTCATCAAACAAAAGTCTGGTAAAGGTAATAAAAAAGACTCTAGCTGATCATAAGAAGAGTTGGGATTCACATCTGATTTATGTAGTGTGGGCAAACAAAATTACTCCAAAGAGATCAACTGGCAAATCTCCATTTCAATTAGTCTATGGGAAAGATGCAATTTTCCCTACTAATTTGGCTTTCCCTGTTTTAAAATTCCTGCAGGATTCTATAGATGAACTTGATGATTTTTCAAGAAGAATAAATCAGATTATTGAACTTAATGAAAACAGAGATGAAGTTCAATACAAATTGAATAAATATCAGAATAAGATGAAGACCCTGTTGGACAGAAGAGCCAGGGAAAGGGACTTTAAGGAAGGTGATCTAGTTCTAAGATGGGATGCCAGGAGATTTGTTGCATCTAGAATAAACTTTTCACTTATAGAGGCATTAACTATAGATTGATCTTCTTCATATTTAATTCCATTTGGCTAGGGTGATCTAGGAGAGGGTTCTCTCAGACTATGCTAGCTCACATTCACTGCAATATTACTAGCAATAGAAATGGTTTCAATGGTGTTCGTATGACTCCCATCTGTATGGCCATCAATTGTACAACTATTATATAGCTCTTTTACTTCTTGGCTATGGTGTCTTTCAACCCCATTGGGATTGTTTTGAGCATTAATCTCACCAGGCAGCTCGATTTCTACCCTAATTGACAACTCTCTTGCACCATTGCATGGACTAGGGCTATGTCACATAGTTCAGGTTGAAGTACATGTTCGACAACAATTAGATTCAATTCCAATTGTAATCTTCTAGTAAGGTTTGGATGAGGTTGGTTGAGAAATCTAGGGGTCAACAAGTGTAGGTGCTTTCTCTTACTTTGATAACTACTTGTGATGTATTTTTACTTTACTTGATTAACTTCTTCTTTTCTTGTTATTATTAGTGTGCTCTATCATCAAACAACTACCAAATCATAAAGAACAATGAGACAATAGGACACGAGATAGGCGAGCAGTGAGGGCAAAACCTCTCCAACTGAGAAGAAAACCCATAAGAATCCTTCTCTTCTTATGGAACTTAAATTGATGAATTCTAAGACCTATGACCCTTGACCAAGACCCTCCAAGACCAAGTCATCCTTCCTTTTGGATGAGCTTCCACACAGGTTCCAGCAACAAACTTCGACCTTCCGTCAACTTTCAAAAAACTTCGATTCCAACAACACTTTCCGCAACTTCAACCTAGCAACGTCAACAACTTCGACCTAGAGCTTCACAACTTCGACCTTGATGCAACTTTAGTAGCTTCAACCTAACAACTTCACAACTTTGATCTAGAGGCAACTTCACAACTTCGACCTTGCAGCTTCACAGCTTTGATCCAACTTCAAAATTTCGTCTAGCCTAGGAACTGTAGAAACCCTAATGAAAGAGAGAGAGAGAGGCCCAAAAACTTCGACCTTGATCTTCTTCTTCTTCTTCATCCTTTTCTAACTTCTATTTTGAGGAGATCGAACTTGCTTGAATGAGCGTGTAAATGAGGTCGAATTCCTTCTTATTTATAGGCTTGAGAGGGGTACAAATTGATAGCTTGAGGCTGACTTGATCTTTGTGCCATGACGAGGTTTTGGAGGGTCTTTTGACTTTGTTTTGACTCAATAATTTTTTCCTTACAATATGTAACATGCCCAGATGGGTCTTCAATACATGACAATGACTCAATTGACTTTATGACAAACCTAGATGCACTCAATGGGCGTTTGACCTAAAACTAAATTTCTTTTGAGCATGAAACCCATGCCTCAAGAACACAAATAATAAATTTATTTTTCTCTTTTCATTAAATACACAAAATCACGATTACATATGCCATTATGAAGACCGAACCTAATTACATATTTCAACAAGGTTCACCATTAAGTTTGGCTATATACATTTTTCAATATATATGTGTGTTGGCATGTATTATTTTTAAAATGAAAAATAAAAAACGATAAATTACATGCTCGGTTGTGCTGATCTATGTGGGAGGAGGCATCAATTGTTATACTAGTGTTGGCCACGATGCCTTTACTTGCCTTCAGTGTACAAAATGTAACAACTTTGGCAACCCTTCCTGAACCAAATCTGAGCCAAACCTGAACATTTTGTTGAGGTTTGCCGAACTTTGAGCCTCAAGGGTAAAACCTTGTGACATAAGTCTAGTGCTCTGTCCCATAGGAGTGACTCTCATTTTATTCCATTGCGCTTGGGAGAAGGTGCTTTTAATATTTTTCCATATCAACTACTTTTGCAATTGTGTTGTTTTTTACTTGTATCATTAGTTTATATATAGTATATACATACACACATACATAATTTAAAAGCTATGCAGTTATGTCATAGTTGTGTTGCAAATTTTTAGAAAACATTGCATTCTGCACCTTGTAATGTAGAGGCTACTTGATCTTTATTGACATTGTTCAAGATTCAATCTGTCCTTGTTGACATTGATCAAATAATCTTTTGTAGGTCACCCAATGTAGAACTTTTTGTGAACATCTGTCATGGAGGCCCATTGAATGTGGACTTGTCTGATACTTGTAGATCATCATCAAATTCATCCTACAGTTCTCATGAAAAATAGTTCTATGCAATTTTAGGCCATTATTTAGCATGCTAAAGATGTACCATGACAACTCAGTCTAGTAACTCTTCTAATTGGGGCTGTAAACTATTTTGTTGCAATTACCATGTTCACTGAAAAAAATAATATCACATACAATCCTACACATTAACAATTCTGCAAATTCATTGTGTACATGTGAATGCTTCGTATGGTTCTTTGTATCAGATTTCTTTTGGCAAGGGTGAGCAAAAGGTCTTATCTGTTTACATAAACAAAATATTGTGAAACTATATTTAGAAACTTGCAGCCTAGATATTCAAGAATTTGGGAGTTGTATGTGTATTTCTCATTTATGTTTTATTTCCAGGTCCAGAGATGCTTCTGAGGAAAACTTCCAACGTTAGAAAGGATTCAGACTTGAGTAGTTTTGACAACACTGAAGGGGATGCGATGGAACAACATGAATGGAAGTGTATTCATACTGTTAATGGTATGTTTATGACTGTGATATTGTATTTGCATATGAAAACAATGTCAAAGCTATATTGGTATCTGCATTTTAATATGTAATGTGTAGATTAAATCTCACTTCTATGTTATCAAATGTACTGTCCAACAAATAAGTACATTGACTTTTATGATGATCATGAATATAGCTCACTATTATATATCATTTAATTTTATAGGCATGAATAAAAATCCGTTGCAACGTAGGACAAGCTGGAAACAACCGGCCAAGAAATTGATTGCATATATCCAAAAACCATCCCACCTAGAAGTGACAATGCCCCCTAGATGGCATTATTAGCTGAAGATCATCTACAGATCCTGAGACCTTGAAAGAGTTTTTACCTCCTCTCTATCACAATTCATCTGGACAAATACCTTAGGCATCTCTAGTTGATGATGTTAAAAGAGCTCAGACACAACTTGTGGCATCTGTGATAGATAACAAGTGCTCAATATTACAAAATCTCAAGATGGTGATCTGTGATTCCCACCATTTGCGGTGGCATGCCCTTGGCTAGATGAATGATGATGCTTGTGGGTCGCAGTGGGGTCACAAGCATGTCTATCACCTGTTAGAATTGTTATGATTTATCGACTACTTTTAAGGATGTGATCTCTTAATGCAATGTGTTGACCACTACGTGTCAACTACCCATAGTAGCGCACCCCCTTTTTTTTGCAAAAGGGGTAGCGCTTGATCGATATGTCCGTGCCATTCGACAGTCATCGTCGACCCGATCATGTTATATAAGGCTAATAGATTTTTGATGTGGGATTAATATTTATCATTTTTATGTGGTTAAACATGCTTAAATATTCATTTGAATATTAGCTATACGAAAATGATAGCTGGTTAGCATTTAAAATTGCGTGGTTATTTAAAGCATTTATCTTTTGAAATTTTAATTGCTAGAATATTGTTAAGGCATTGAGCATTTATCGATTACCTCGCATTTGGTAAAATTAATCTTTGTTTGGGTTATTTGATGATAAATGATTGTTAATGGTGGAATTACAAAGTTCATATTTCTGCAACATTTGATAAACAATTATTTAATCATTAACTCCATAAGGGACTGGTACATTAACTTCTGAAATCAATCAGGTGCTAATTTGCCTTGCTGTGTCTTCCAACCCAACTGGTCCACAATTGGTCATCCTTTATCCCATAGGGTCTACCCCACCTTAGCCTCGGGAGACGACTTAAAAGGAGAGATCGGGGATCAGGGTGACAGCCTTCGATCTGAGCGTTGTTGTGACAATTTGTGCGACAACACAATGCAACCTTTTTTATGAGACTCACAAGAAATTTGAGAGGGTTTTGTTATGAATAAAAATAAATAAAAACAAAATAAATAATAAATCATCATAATAATAATTAATTAACTAATAATTAGTTAATTGAAGAGGCATGTCCCAAAGGACATGATCATTCAGGAAAGGGCACTTGCCTAGGTATATAAGCAGGCCCTCATTTGCAACAATCTCATATCTCATATCAATTCTTTTATACACTATTCAATATATATGTTTCTTATCCTCAATGGCTATATTCATGTTCCAAGTGTTCTGGAGATTATTGCATTGTACGAACTTTGTTCGTTATATTGGTATCAGAGCTGTTCGATCCTTTGGCCACTCAATTGTTGCATAGAGCCAATTTGATATGGTCTTTGGCCATTAAGTCTTCATTAACTTCGTTGCCCTCATGATTTAAGCATTATGCTACACAACTTTTGGAGTTTCCCCTTTCAGCTGGTTTCATCATTCATGTCCCTGGCCATTAAAAAAAACGAAAAAACAAAAAAATAGAAAAGAGATTACAAATATTAAAAAAGAAAAAAGAAAAAGATAGAAAAATTATTATATATATAAAAGAATAAAATACTTATTAGAAAAAATTGTATATATATTAAAAGAATATAAAAGAAAAACATATATATATATATATAGCCGCCGCAATAGGATCCACGACATCCAAAGTCAGTCGCCGAAGTAATCCACAACGACCGTCCCATTGCATTCGACTTACCAATGTCAATATCGTTCTCAGCCGCTGCCACGAGCACACATTCACCAACTAGCCACTGCCATTGAATAACGTCACGACCATTCGACTGCACCCACCATTCTGCATGACTCGACAAAGTCTTCGACCACACTGAATGACCCACCATAACCTTCGACCACTTTTAACGACTTGCCATGTTGCATGAACTACGTTGCTATTACTCATATAATACTTGTTTGTACTGTTGTACAACCTTAAAAAGTCTGTACAACTTTGCTCTGTACAATCCATTTCGGTGTTGTGAAATTCAATTATTCTCTATCAAATTTGTTGATTCCTTACCATCACAGGTTCTTGTTGTTGGAAATGTAACTAGTTTCGATCTTCATAATTGTTATTATACTCATTTCAATATGTATCTTATGTAACAAACAAAAGAAGAAAAGAAAAAGTTATTGTTTTAAAAGCATGAGTTTCGTGCTCTTTATTGATGGTCTTCTAGGTAAACGCATGTTCTTCATGCTCCTAGGGTTTGTTAGGTCATAGGATATATTGTCATGAGTCAAGAAAGTCAACATCATGTTTATAAGACTCTTCTGGGAAAAATATATCTTGTAAAAGTTTTGAGTCTAGGAGGTCCTGGAAACCTCCAAAGTACAAGTTAGCCCTGATAGCTTCAAGTTGGCCTAAAGGAAGGAATTCGACCCCCTGGAAAGACTATATGATGGAGAAGATTCAACCTCATTTGGCACCCACTCATTCACTCACTTGATCTCAAGAGATTGTTAGTTTTGTAGCATCTGACAAGTGTTCTAGTTTTGGCTTTGGTCAGAGAGGCTAAGGAACACATAAACTCTAAAACCCAAAAAAAATTCATAGAGAAAACACCTAGAAATGACTCAATTAAGTTAATTAGTCTATAATTAAATATTTCCTAAGTCTAACTTAGGAAATATGATTAATTAACAACAATTAATTGAGAAAGGTGAGAATTCTCTAGAAACTCACATGGATTGACTCAAGGATGATCTTAGCCTTTGATGGCGATCTAATCATGGCCGTTGGTGATCCAACAAGAGATTATAAGAGGAGGTCGATGGGGTTGAGGAGGATGATGCAGGGATCCCCCAGCATATAACCATACTTAGCAAACTGATGCCAGGGTTACCCAGCATATACACCACAATATGCATTAGCAACAATGCATCCACAACTGTCCTAGGTATTTAACTCTACAATGGAGTTAAATCTTCAGACCATAAATGGTCAGGGTCCTCTTATACAGTTCCTTTGTTAATCGGAATTCGTCACCTCGCCTAAAACCTCTTATTGGAATGGTATGAACTCTTGAGCCTTGTATAAGACTTCGACTAAAGTCTTTCCTCCAAATCCTTCTATCGAGAATTAAAACCCTTCAGAACCTTAGTTCAAGCTACAATCCATATATATATAATCTTCCTTTGAAACCCTTGGTTACATGTGGATTAACACACAAAAACACTATCGACGCTTTTCTCCTTATACTCCTTTTATAAAGGAAAACATACGTTTACAAAGGAAGAACTCTGCAAGCATACCTTTTTGCCTTACTACGGCCTTTGCACAGATTTCAGTGATACCTTCATCACAATCGGCTATTGCTCCCGTCGACACTCCACTTATATGTATATCAATACACTTTCCACTCCAATATGCAGTTATCGGAGGCATTAATATATATACTAAGTCTTAAAAGCCTCGTACAACACTTTAACGTAATACATAGGAAAGACGGGAAATACAAAGGAAATCCCGCACCAAATCATGTACCGGACTTCAAATGTTATGCATTTGTGTTCTCAAATACCGTCAGGTCCGCTCCTTCCAAGTCTGTTCGCTTATAACCCCGATCTCCGCCAACGCCGATATATTGCCAACGCCGATTGCCGATTATTGCTGTTGGCGATATCGCAACATTCATAACTATTGACCCTTGGCACCTCCAATCGCCATTATGTGATTTAAATCGTGACCGTTGATCTAGCCACGATCCAACGGTCCACAATTAATCGTTGCTTGCTCTTCGCAATTCTCCAAGGCTCATTCCGATCACTTTAAAAGGTCTCCTGCCGATGCGATTAAATCACAGCCGTTAAATCAGTGGGTTTTCTGTGGTTTCTTTGTTTTATTCAAGGCTTTGACTTCCGCCTTTCCACTGTTCAAACACTCTGAGCTTACTCCTTAGTGAATTCCCACTATGCTACATCTCCAGAGCTCCACTTTGCTATTTCAATTAGACTCGATGGTCCATTACGATTTCGCTGAATCGACCTCCTCTCTCTCTCTGCATGTTCCGCAGAACTCTATCTGTAACCCCTTGTCACAGAGCCTACGAGCTCACATACAAATCAACACTTTAAACACACATTCAACTCTTTTACACAATCAAGAATAACTCTGCATATATTAATATAAAAGCACAGATTACATTCGAGACACCTCAGTCTCACGCACAAGCCTGATTCTCAAGATTAGTGGCCTCCTGTTTCTGCTCGTAGGCTTACATACATTTATATGGAACCATTGGATCGGATCGATCACATCCTTTCTTTAAATCACTCACTAAAGCCTTAAAGCTCGCTACATGCATACATATGTGGCAGACTTTATCCACTCCATCTTTTTCTCTGTTTTAAAACAGAAAAGTCCCTTGTTTTACTCAATGGTCCACATCTATTCTCCCTTTTATGCCTAAAAGCTTTCTCTTGCTCCTAGGATCATGGAACTACTCATGTTCTCATTTATTTGTTTTGAGAGCATTTACATATTCTCCCATTATATAATTAAATCACACTTAAAGGCCTAAATATTGCATTGACTTGAGACTTAGGAAACTAATTTCCCTAAAACACATGACCCCCTTTGCCTACTAATTACAAAGGTTTTCTCTTGGGTTGAATGCTTCTGCATCAGAGGAGGAGACTAGACCACCCTGAGTGTGAGTTTGTTGGCAGATTGAGCTATCTAGCTACAAAGATTGAGTAGAGGAAGAAGAGTTCGAGTCAGTAAGGACACAAGGGTGAGAGGGAGCAGAACAATGATTTGGAAGAGTTTTCGTTCTAGAGAGGTAGTAGCAAGAGGCCGAGTTATTCCCAGTGAGGTTGCGCAGGGAGCTTCAGTGGAGTAACTGACATGGATCAACTCAGGGATGATCTTAGCCTTTGATGAGGATCTAATCATGGCTGTTGGTGATTCAATGAGAGATTATAAGAGGAGGTCGATGGGGTTGAGGAGGAGGAGGCTAGACCACCCGGAGTGTGATTTCATTGGCAGATCGAGCTATCTAGCTGCAAAGATTGAGCAAAGGAAGAAGAGTTTGAGCGAGTAAGGACACAAGAGTGAGAGGGATCGGGACAGTGATCTAGAGTTTCCAGTTTCGAAGAGGCAGTAGCAAGAGGATGAGTTATTCCCAGTGAGGCTGCGCAGGGAGCTTCAATGGAGTAGTTCGTTTGGCCTGAGCTAGAGGTGGATTTAGTAATGGAAGGCTGCATTAGTGTTCCAGAGGGCCGTAGGATCGAATTCAGTAGCAACAGTAGGCAAGACGAGTTGATGAGAGGCAAAACCAGCTTGTGAGTGAGGGTTTGCGCAAGGGCTGTGTGGGGGCCTACCCAAGGGAGCTTGGAGAAGCTAGTTACTGAATCAGGTGGTGCTGGGAATTGCTTGTGGAAGAAGGGAAATTTTCCTTTAATAATTTTACCATATTTTCTTGCTGAGGATTGCCAAGTTTTGGCATCCAAATTGTACTAAAAAATTTCATTTCCGCATAATAAAATAAACCCTCACCTGTTGCACTAGTTTTCCCACATTGGGTTTTTCTGGGGACATTTGTCCCAAAATAACGATGTCATATTTTTTAATGTGCGCAGCGCTCTATATTTCTTAGTTTCCAACATTTTATTTTCTGCAACATTTTTATGGTGAAGAAATTGTAGTGTGATTAATTTGTTATTTTCTCGTAACAAAATAGAATGCATAATTTAATTAGTTAGAAGAATTAATTCTAGTTGCTACATTTCAAGGAAGTTTTCACATGGTATCAGAGCAATTTTGATCAGATCAGAGTCTCAGAAGCGAGAGGGAGAACTTGTGCAGGGTCAGAGGGAGTTCTGCAACACGATTTTCTAGATTTACTCAAAACCAACCAAGCAGTGTGAGTAGCAGAGCAGAAGTTCGATTTTCAATTGCAGGTGGCAGAAAAAGTTCGAAATTGCTCAGTAGTAGCTCCAACAGGCAGTGGTGTTGCCGAGACACAATTCCGGTGAGCATATCAAATAGTTCATTGAGCAGATCTGGGTGTAGAGGGTTTGCAGCTAGACCAACAATAGAAAATTAGTGCCGGGTGAAAGAGAAATTGCAAAAGCAAAGGGAGGAATTTCTAGATTTCTTAGAGGGTTTCCAGATCCAACTTGCAGGATGAAATTTGAAATTTCTAGTTGCAAAGGCAGAACCAGCAGGCATAATTGCACATTCCAGAAAGGAGTGCGAATTGCAGAGAAGGTAGCCAAGCAAGAAAGGGAGGAGATTCTTATTTAGCTCCCAGTAGTGAGTTTTGCGGAAAATGGCCTCAGTAGGACTTAGAGATAGGATAGACTAGAGGGTGCATCCAACTATTGTATTTGGAAATCCATAATGACTTTCCTGCTAGATGAGCATGGTCTGAAGACATATGTAAAAAGAGAAATTGCCATACCTACAGATCCTCATCAACTAGAGACTTACAATAAGAGATGGCCAAGGCGATGTGGTTGATCCTCGACAGAGTTCGAGATGATGTAGTCTCACATATAGTGGCCAAGAATACAACCAAAGAAATGTGGGATGCTCTCACATCACTCTATCAAAATCCTTTCAAGAATCAGAAGATGTTCTTGAGGGAGAAACTTAGGACCACCAAGATGCAGAAGGGTGAAGTGGTTACTCCTTAACTTACCAAGATTCAGGATGTCCAAAATGAGCTTGCTGCAGTTGGAGAGACACCTCAAGATAGTGAGCTGGTGCGTATCTAGAAAATCAGAAAGGAAAAATATTTTCTTATGATGACAATTACTTGTGATATTCTTGTGTTTTTATCAATGTTTTAAAACTTCGACTCCGACACTGACTCGGCCAAGGGTCGTCTCCGACTCGGTATCGACTCCGCCGAATCGATTTCAATGACTCAGTCATTGTAAAAAATACATTATATATAATATATATATATAATATATATATATATTATATATATATATATTTTTTTTTTTTTTAATGAAAAAACACAATTTTAAAGATTTTCATTCATGTTTCCAGACACACAACATTAGAATATAGATGGAAGACAACATATGATCAAAGTAGGCTCATGAATATATCCATTATATCAAAATGGCACCCAGTGCACCCTCCAATACATACATGATCATGAATCATGATATAGAGATCAAAACAAAAAAACATAACCAAGGAGGCTAGAAATGGCCTCTACAACAAAAGTAAACTGTGACCAATACTACTGGCTAGTAGCTACTGCCAGAGGAGCCAAGATCATGTGGATCATCATCAGAGTTAGACAGGGGGCCCCATGGATCCTCCTCCTCATCATCTCCAACTGCAACTGTAGACGTGGTAGCGCTAGCAGGCTGTGCAACAGATGCAAGCTGAGATAGATGAGATATGCGCTTCTGTCGTGGCTGAGCAGAGGAAGCGCTTGCAATTGGAGGACTTGCTGGCTGTGAGGTTGAGGCTGGT
This sequence comes from Pinus taeda, assembly GCA_000404065.3. Taxonomy (NCBI): domain Eukaryota; kingdom Viridiplantae; phylum Streptophyta; class Pinopsida; order Pinales; family Pinaceae; genus Pinus; species Pinus taeda. The sequence goes on along the minus strand of APFE030470403.1, from coordinate 47,033 downwards.
ACAAGTGGATCAGGATCTGCATTCAACTGAACATTATGTTTGAGTGATGCTATCGTTTGTAATTCAAAATCCATATCCTCATCAGAAGCAAACTCTGTTGGATGACTCTCCACTACCCAATCTGATGTTGGATCAATGCCTTCCAACATAATGGGATCTGAATCAGGTCTTTTGTTCAGCAATTGGTTGCGTCTGAGCTAGAGGTTGTATTGGACATAGACTAGATCATTTAACCGTTTTTGATCCAAACGGTTTCTCTTCTTTGTGTGAATCCTCTCAAAGACGGACCAATTGCACTCACACCTAGTAGCACTGCAAGTTTGACTCAAAATATGAAATGCAAACTTCTGCAATTCAGGACAATGGCTACCAAAAGCCTCCCACCATTGTGCTGCAAAAAACATAGGAGTGTAATGAGTTAGCTCAACAAAATTACAAATTATATCCAACTTTCAAATTATAAACGATTTGACAAAAAAAATATAAATAATTTGAAAATTGAAATTTTTGTTTACGTGGCTCATCTACTTCTCTTGCAATCTTTTCTAGGTTCTTCCCAAATGTACCCGAGGCATTGGTGAAGGTCGTGACCTGTCGGTGTATCTCCAGCTGATCAGACTCCAACGGCATCATGCAACCAATGCAGTCAATCAGTCCATCTCTAACCTCCCCCCTCAAAGCTCTTGTCTCCTTAGCTTTATAATGATACTGTGGGTTCAAAAAATACCCAGCTGCATGTATAGGGCGATGGAGTTGATTGCTCCATCTTTCATCAATGATTGCCCAAATGGGCCCATACTTAGCCACTTTATCCTTGTATGCCCTCTTTATTTGCTCCTTTGCTTGATCCATAACCTCATAAATGATGCCCATAGCCAATCTTTCCCCATCCACCAACTGCAACACCTTAACCAGTGGCTCAGCAAGCTTCACAATCTCTGCTGCCTTTCTCCAAAATATTTCTTCGTTAACTTTCTTTTTCAATTCTTTGCCTTCCAGTTTGTGAGACCACTGGCTTAGATTCCATTCTTCACTAGAAAAAATCTTTTGCAAGATTCTATGTTGTGAAAGCATAGATTGCAATGTCAAAAAATGAGTAGCAAATCTAGTGATGACAGGCCTAATAATATCCCTGCCCCCTGTGTGTTTCCTCATCAGGCTCAAAATCCATGAATGATTGTAGATAAATTTTGTTATGCTTTTGGCATGATCTACAGTGTTTTTGACCCAATCTAATTTTCCAATCTCCTCAAGCATGAGGTCTATGCAATGTGCAACACATGGGGTCCAAAAGATGGTCTTGTGTTTTTCCTCTAATAATTTACCAACAAGAACATAGTTAGAGGCATTATCTGTGATGACTTCAACAACATTAGCCACCCCCACCTCCTCAACAACCTGATCCAATAGCTGAAACAACAATTGCCCATCTTTTACCTTATCAGAGGCATCAACTGATTTTAAAAACATGGTTCCCTGTGGGCAGAAGATAGGAAAGTTTATCATGGTACGATTTCTTTGATCAGTCCATCCATTTGACATGATGGTACATAGATAGTAGGCCTTCCTATTCTTATATGATCGTTTCTGTAATGATCTTCCTTTTGTTCCTTTCTTCAATGGATCTTCAAGCTGTCTTTTTCTCTCTTTCACCTTAGCTTTGATACCATGTTAGAAAATCAAAACGACAATTTTTTTTTCTTCTTATGATGACAATTATTTGTGATATTCTTGTGTTCTTATTAAATTTCTTTATGTTCTTTTATTTTCTTCTAATAAAGCAATCATCAAATCAAAACATGAAGGTCAAGGATACCAGATATAGGCACTCAACCAGGGTTAAAACCCCTCTATAGGGAAAGCGCAGGCAAAATCTTCCACAGGCAAATTCAAATTGAGATAGACCAAGACCTGAGACCATAAGACCTTACTCCTCCACCAAGTGAGCCCTTTCTTCGAGTAGATGATCCTTGCCAAAGTCTCCAAGTGTCAGCTTCTTAGATGCAACTTCAATCTAAAATTTTGGCCCCCAGCTTTAGAATTTCGATCTCCAGCTTCAAAATTTCAGCACTATTGCATCCCTACAACTTTGGCCTCCCCAACAACTTTAGAATTTCGCACGTGTGAGTCAAAGAGAGGAAAACAACTTCTTCTTGGTTGACAAATATCTCCTTCTCCTTCGCTAGGATTTTCTTTTCCTTCTTGGGAATTTCACTCTCTTTTTCTGCCTCCAGCTTTTGGAAATACTAGGGGGGGGTGAATCAATACTTCTTTTACAATTGTTAATTTACCATTTTATATCACTTATAAACAAAACACAAAATGAACAATATAGAATAAATAATTTTATTAGTCATAAATGTTGATTTGTGTAGCTTGGGAGGTACTCCAAGCCCTAGGGTTCAGGGTTTGGAGGGAAAAGCGCCACAAGGGTCACTTGTGGGCTTGGAACCCAAGTATGGGGTTTTGCACCCAAACATGTTTGGGGCAATTACGGAGGCACATTTCTACATATGATGGCATGGGACAATAGAGGGTGGAAAGGAGAATTCCACGCTTTGAGAATCATCGAATTTTGAGTTGAATTTATTGATGTTGACAATTAATTATTGGTTTTCAAGTCATGTAGGCTTGATGTAAATTAGTCCAATAGATGTGTCTCTTCATCTATTCGTTGGAGCCCCTCTTTAGGCTCTAAAAAGAGGGTGAAGACATGTCATTTTGGCATCCACTTGGGCAATACATACCTATGAAAAGAACTCGGATAACTTTGATTTGAGGATGCAACGAGGAGAGGCATACATTGAGGAGGAAGAGGATTGTTCAGGGGTCTAAAATCTTCTAGAAGAAGCCAAGTTACTGTGTGTGGGTGTGGACTATCTTAAGGGTAACATACGGCCATCAAAAGGTATGTTTTGAGGGGCCACAACCCTATTTGTGGAGGTTGCAACCATAGGAGGAGCAACGAAGGAGTTAGGGCTATTGCGGAGGGTGGACAGTCATCTCAAGAGGCTGTCGCAACCCTAGATTGGACTGTTGAAGGGTGCCATAGTCGTCTTAGGGAGACAATCCCGCGTTTAGGGCTGTAACTACCCTAGGAGAGCAACACAAAGGGACAACAATACTTGGAGGAGAAACCATAGCAAGAGGAGCAATTTTTGGGTGTGTTTGTTGGGTATTTAGGGGTTGTGGTTAGTGCCCTAACCAGTCCCAAAAACTGTAGCATTACAGGAGTCACAACAACAGTGTTTTGGTATGTGTTGGGTCATAGTTTGGTGACTGGATTTGGATCATTCTAGCAGTCTTGGATGTGAAGAAACTCCAACTAGGAGCAGATCTTGCAGTGACGTGATTGGGTGCCATTGATCTGATTGGAGGGTAGTGTGTTGGCTACCCAAAGTAGCCCTATAGCAGTAGACAAGAAGGACATTGTTGGTGCGTGATTGGGTTAAGTTTGCAACCTTATGAGCAGTTCTTTGATGGACAAAAGAGGATACTAGAAGGAAGATTGGAGCTCGGGAATTAAGCCTACCCAGAGAGTAGACTTATGAACCCATGTACATGCAACAGAAGTGACATGCAACATTGTTAGGTGGCAACCCTCTTAGAGTTTCGATGTGTAGTGGCCTTGATAGACTAAGGCACTACTAGTGAGCAATATGTAAGCGAAGGACCGACAGGATGAGATATGACATAGAAATTGCAACGAAGTTTGTCATTGTATCTTGTATACCATAGACTGTTGTATTATTCAGGTTTGGTTTTTAATATAACGAAGATTGGTGATTGTACAATATTGTACAATTTTGTTAAAAAGTGTGTATATTCGCGCATATGTGATTTACTGCTTTGTATTTCCACTGTGCAAAGTAGTTTATGGTTGAGATTCTTGGTTTGGTAGCGTCAGCGATTTTAGGACTCTAACCTAGACCCAAGGTGATGGAAATTCAATAAGAAATGATGAGGACTCCATTCTTCTTTACAATAGATTAGGTACAATAATGTTTAGGGCTCCAACCCTAGATGAAGACACCAATCTTTCAATCACCAGGCTCCAACTTGTACTTTGCCAAGCACCAACTTGGACTTGACGAGGCTCCATCCTCTAGGGCTCCAACCCTATCTTCCACAAGGCTCCAACCTTATCTTCTTGAGGACTCCTATCCTCTAGGGCACCAACCCTCTTTTCTGGCACATGATCCAACTTGATCTTTTTGAGGACACCTATCTTCTAGGGCACCGACCCTATGAATCTACTTCAGCTCTTCAATATAGGTTGAATGGTTCTTCAAGGCTTCTAATGTCTTCTGCAACAAGCCCTAATAGTATTTTCAAGTTTGCCTTCAACGATGCCCTCAATTGATCTTCAATATGCTTAGCTCATCAATGACAACTTTATCAATTGCTAGAGGTGTCCCCAAGATTCTTCATGATACCCAAACCAACTATTCCAACGTTAATCCATGAGGGCTTCAATCATGTATCGGTCTCTTAGAATGCTTTCAAGATCAGTTTCAAGATGTCTTCACAAGGTCTTCAACGATGCATATCAATAATTTCCAACAAGATGTCTTCAATAAGCTATTTCAAGTTTCAAAACACTCTTCAATGATTTGCTCAAGGGATCTTCTAAGGTGAGCTTCAGTCTCCAAGGTTTGCTTCTAGAATGCCTCTCAAGGTTTACTCCAAAGAAGACCACAGAGTCTGTTCAATAATTCCTTCAAGTCTGTTTAACAGACGTCTTTAAAATCTGTTACAAACTGTCTTCAATGAGAGCTACTCCAAAAGTCTTCAAGAGGTACTTTGAATCTGCTCCAGATTTGCTTTAGAATGTTATAGATCTGCCTTTACTTCATCAGAGGGTTCATCACAAAATGAAGTCTGTTTTAACAAGGTTGGTCTGCTCCAACAAGTTCTCAACACAGCTGCTAAACAAGTCTTCAGTGTACTCTCCAAACAAGTCTTTAATTACTTCAAAACAGTTTCAGAAAATGTCTCAATGGCCCAATACTGATTACAATTGGAAACTCCAGCAAGTTCTGTCAACAAATCTAAACTGAACAAGTCTGCACAAGGGTTTGTACTAAGTCTTCAAAAACTGCTTTTAGCCTGCTCCAATGAAGACCTTATCAATTTCAAACCAAAAGATGCCATTAATCTGCTCCTAGACTGCTTCCAGTTTCCATTCAAGGTCTGCAATTGTCACTGTAGGTCTGTCTCGCAACAACAATAGTATAGGTCTGCAATGTCTTTCAAAAACTTGTGCTTTCCTTTGGATCTTAGCATCAACCAACAATCCTAATCTAATGCTCTAAATACTTGTTCAACCTTGCTGCTCTTCTTTGCTGCCTTTTGACCTTATTCTTGCACTATGGTAAGCCTTGAAAACTCCACAAACCAATGGTCAATGGACAGATCTGCTACAGGTGCAAATTAGGAACAGGTTTGGATTCTACAAGCTGCAGGACAGAGTTGCAGGTCTGCTCTAAGGATAGATACAGGGCCGAGTTACAGGTCTTGACGAAGGCCGAGTTGTGGAGGAAATAGGACGTATTATGATGTCTTTCACAGAGCTGAGCTTCAGATGCTAAGGGTCTCTACCATAGGTCCAAAACTCTTGACACAGAATCCACAGGTTCAACCTTCAATTCTAGATTCGAGCTGTTACAGGAGTACCTTCTTTGGTTCACAAGTTCTACTCCTCAGGTCCGATTTTGTTTCTTCTTCCTTGACCGAATTTAGTGGTTAAATGGATGACTTTAGTTGGCAATATGTAGTGATTTGTCCATATACAAACAGACATGTCTTTTGAAGAGTTATGTGAGCCTCATCAATTTTTTTTTTTGATCTATTTTCCTTCAAAAAAAATTGATTCTTCTCAACGACAAGCATTTTGGGAGACTGTAAGTACTCATTAGAAAGGTTTAAAGGTCCTTCATCAACTGGTCTAAGTGCCATAACAAAATTTCGTTTTTATTTTTAATGCCATAAGTAGGTTAATTTTTTAGGACGATCTTTAGAATTTGTGGCAACCTTTAGGAATTTATGGTAAGGTTATCTTGGAATAGGTCTTTTAGGATTTGGATGGGCCAAGGTATAGGGATATTAGAATTAGGTTTAGGGCTTCATTCATGTATACATAACTTAGGTCAATATAGGCATCTTTTAGGGTTTCATTATGCTATGGCATAGACCTAGGTTTCTTTATTTATCCATCAATGCAGATTAGAGCTAGGGCATCTTTAATACATTAGGCCTTGCTTCAACACTAATAGGGAATCATATAAGCATCTAGGGTTTAGGGCTTGATCATTTAGGACTAAGGGCTTCATTTGTGCACTTAGGATATATGATCCTTTCAGGGCTTAGTGTATCAAAGTATTAGGATTAGCACTTCAAAGGAATTAGGGTTAGGGCATTATTAGGCTTTAAGCATCTTCAACAATGCCATATTGACATCAATGACAACATTGACCAACAATCTCCCCATTTTGTCATTGATGGCAATATTCTCATCCTTTCAGCATTCTCTCCCCCTTTGACATCAATGGCAAGTGGGGTGTTTTTCTTGTCAATGTCGTCCCAAGAGGTGCCCCCCCCTATCATGCTTTGTCTTGTCATGCTTCTCCCCTTGTCATCATGCTTTCCTTCTTCTGGTAATGTGGTAGATTCTAGTAGGGGATTGTTCAGTCAATATTCCTGTAAATTGGCTTCCATTACAAAATTATCTGCCCTTACTTGTAAGTCAATTAAGTAGGCATCTCCAAGCTAAAAGAGATACAAGAATTAGCCCAAAAGAAGGGTTTGGGATTTGGAGTTGTATGGTGTATTCCTATCAATGAAGTTTGCAATGTGGGGATTTGTCAGTTGTGTATAGTACTGAAGTTGATCCTAACTGACCCTAACATATTATGCTACCAATCAAAACACGTTGACATGTGTTTTGATCAGTTTTTGTACTAAGACAAGTAAGCTCTGAAGTTTGGTCCCACGTTTAGCAATAGATGTCATTTCTTTGTGTCCCTTTGTTAGGATAATACATCTACATGTGTTTGTGTTGTGTTTTTTTGTAATGTTTATAGTCTTGGTTGATCCTTGTTCTATAGCTGAGAGTTGTGGAGCTATACTGTGCCTAGGTGCTTATGTTGTTACAAAATCAAATAGACTTTTCACCTTTATCGTATTAGTTGTGATGTATACCCATAAGTGAATATGCACTTGCCTAGGTCATCAAATTGGCATTATTGTTGGGTGCTACATCATTATTTCACCTAGTTGAGTAAGACAACATTGGAATTTGGAATAAACTGTTTGTATTATACTTGTGACAGTTAGTAGGAATTTCATGGAGACGAAAGAATCTCCATTTAGTGGTCTAGGTTTAGGTGTTTAATTGGACATACTTAGCCTAATGTTGTAATACTTAGTTGGATACCTTGAACTATAAATAGAAAGTCATTGTATTTTACATAGCTTAAGAACAACTTGCATTGGATAGATATTGATATGTAGAGCTTAACTCGACATTATGAATAATTTGTGAATATCTTGTTCCTAGTACTTAGTATATTATATTTACTTTTTATGTACAAGTCGTCACAACATTGAAGTGATGACATTGCATGCACCGGTCTTTTAATAAGTGACAAAGTGGAAGTTTTCCCAAGGGAATTCTTCAAAATTAGTTTGGTTCCTCTTAGTGCTATTGCATGTATGTTTCCCATCAATCGAGTTCTCTAAGGGCAAACTTCAAAGTAGTGAGTGAAGTCTTCTCTTCTGAAAGCAATGGTTGACATGAAAATACCCCTTTAACCGTTGTAACCAATTCTCTAGTATTTAGTTGAGCGAATTGATCATAAATTTTTCGGTTTAGATGTATAGACTGAAGTTGATCTTAACCGACCCTAACATAGTATGCTACCAATCAAACATGTTGACATGTGTTTTGATCAGTTTTTGTACTCAGACATGTAAGCTCTGAAGTTTGGTCCCATGTTCAGCAATAGATGTCATTTCTTTGTGTCCCTTTCTTAGGATAATACATCTACATGTGTTTGTGTTATGCTTTTTTGTAATGTTTATAGTCTTGTTGATCCTTGTCCTATAGCTGAGAGTTGTGGAGCTATGCTGTGCCTAGGTGCTTATGTTGTTACAAAATCAAATAGACTTTTCACCTTGTTGTATTAATTGTGATGTATACCCATAAGTGAATATGCACTTACCTAGGTCATCAAATTGGCATTATTGTTGGGTGCTACATCATTATTTCACCTAGTTTGAGTAAGACAACATTGGAATAAACTGTTTGTATTATACTTGTGACATTTAGTAGGAATTTCATGGAGACGAAAGAATTTCCATTTAGTGGTCTAGGTTTAGGTGTTTAACTGGACATATTTAGCCTAATGTTGTAATACTTAGTTGGATACTTTGAATTATAAATAGAAAGTCGTTGTATTTTACATAGCTTAAGAACAACTTGCAGTGGATAGATATTGATATGTAGAGCTTAACTCGACATTATCTATAATTTGTGAATATCTTGTTCCTAGTACTTAGTATATTTGTTGACTTGCGTTCAAAGTTTATTTACTTTTTATGTTCCTTGATAAATCACTGCAGGTATACGAATCCTTGAGGATGTAGCTAATCACAAGGTACAGAGAGTTTTTCATACTGCCTACCAAAGCACAGATTTTGAGACCAAAAAGTGAATATATTTTGTATCTTTTTTTTCTGAGATAAAGAAAGTTTATACTAATTTCAGCCACCAAGGGCCATATTACATATTATACAAAATTCTTGGGGTCACTGTAGTTACCCAACAATCCCTCAAACTGTGAAATTCCTGAGCAGATATAGCTGGTCTGCTCTTATTTAAGATAGATATGATTTACCGACCAGAAAACCTTCGCGGGATATCATCTGACCAAACATACACATACCAGAACAGCACCACAGATACTGTTAATACCAGAAGTGCAGGTTGTCATCGTAGCCCAGATGTAGAAGGTTTCATTGAAATGGGTAAGATAGGTTCTTCCTTCATCTGAACTGACCTTTAAACTCTTTCTTTTAGTAGCATTTTGGGCCTTGTTAAGTTTTGAACCCTGTAACCTGGCTAATTTATTTCCTAGTAGATCATTTAACAGCTACTGAATAAAAGTACGACTGGGATCTTAACAATAGTAAACAAAAATATTCAGTGGGAGCAAATAACATAACCAATCTCATTCACACAAGCACACCAATATTCTGCCCAATCAACATTTCTTCATTAAAAATAACTTCAGAACCTACTCGGGCTCTCTTACTGTAAAAATGGGCCTTTGAGGAAATTACATATGCAACAATGAACTTGGATCTGATCTAGCTGATCAAGCCCTAGATCTGTCCTTTGGTCTGTCCTGGCTGGTTTGGGTCTCTGTTTCAAAACCGGCCAGCTCGGAACTGACTCGGCTGAGTTGGTCTGAGCCAGGCAAAAAAAAAAAATGACCCGGCCTTGGATTCGGTTCGGCTGGCCGGGTTAATACCGAGCTGGCCAAGTAGTCTAACAACTCAGCCGGCTCGGTATTAACCCTACCGGCTTGGCTGAGCCCGCATTAATCACAGGAAACAAGCCAAGACAAGAGGACACAAGATGTGGCGCTAGCCAGGGACAAACCCCAATGGGGGGAAACCCTTGATCGCTTCTTCTTATATGTTCTTCAATAGTTCAGCAGAGAGAGAGAGAGATAATACATTTACAACAAAAGTCAACACTTTGACTTATCTAGATAAGAGAATAGATTATCTCTAAGAAGATGATACATGAGATCAGTGAAGACATGCTGCTTCAACTGATTCTCCAAAGTGACTCTTTCACCTATCATGTGCCGCATCTCGTCATCACGCGGCACCTCACCGCACCATGCTGCACCCAACATCACAATGTTGGACCTTATGACCATGTTGTACACATCATACTACTGCACCTTATGCTGCATTGTTGTCCCAATGTTTAGCACTGTTGTACCTTGTGCCACTGCAACACCATGCTGTCACCCATGTGCTTGCTTCACCAAGTACCCATACTGCTGTCCCAATGTGCTTGTAGCACTATGCTTGCTGCACCTTGATGTTGCTGTCTCATCTACCATATTATTGCAGCACCATGAATTTGCTGCACTAAATACTGGATGTCCCATGTATCTCTGCTGCACAATGTCACAATGTCATTGCTCATTGTGCTGTCCCAACAAGCTGCTGTCCCACCCTTGTGCTGTCCAATGAGTTTGCAGCAACATGTAGCTTTGCTGCCATGTCACAGTGTCATTGCTGTCCATGCATCTTTGCAGCACTTATGTAGCCTTGTTGTCCATGCATCTTTGCAGCACTATCTAGCCTTGCTGTCCATGCATCTTTGCAGCACTTATGTAGCCTTTCTGTCCATGCATCTTTGCAGCACTATCTAGCCTTGCTGTCCATGCATCTTTGCAGCACTTATGTAGCCTTGCTGTCCATGCATCTTTGCAGCTCCAAACCGTACCTAGAAACAATGTTTAGGGCTGCCTTTAGGACAGCATTTAGGGCTGCCTTAGAACAACGTTTAGGGCTGCCTTTAGGACAACATTAGGGCTGCCTTAGAACAACGTTTAGGGCTGCCTTTAGGATAGCATTAGGGCTGCCTTAGAACAATGTTTAGGGCTGCCTTTAGGACAGCATTTAGGGCTGCCTTTAGGACAGCATAGGGCTTTCTTAGAACAATGTTTAGTGCTGCCTTCTTTGCTGCGGCTAGGGCAACCTCTTTTCCTCCAACATCTAGGGCTTCCACTCCTAGATTTCTCTTCCACTAAAACCCAAGACAAGTGGAGAGAAATCAAGATAAAAGTGTGTGTAGAAATGACTATCAAGTCATCTCCTTTTATACTAAAACTTTGAGCACATGTGCACTGGGGTTTATTTGGTTGCTGGCCGACCTTGACGAATTGTCTTATAACACAAATAAATTCATAACTCCATGAATACTTATCTGAATCGGATGATCTTTAGATCAATCCTATACCTCTCAATGAGAGGAGTCCAAGAAAATATCAGCTGCCATAAATAAGATGACCCACATGGAGTTTGGCCTTAGTTGCCAATTTTAATATAGTCATACAGGGAAACCCATGGCTCCTCCTCCTCATCACCATCTCCAACTGCAACTGTAGAAGTAGTAGCACTAGCAGGCGCAACAACTGCACGCTGAGATGACAAGATATGCGCTTCCATTGTGGCTTAGTAGAGGAAGTGCCTGCAACTGGAGTACTTGGGGCTGTCCCTGGTACAAGTGGATTTGCATTCAACTGAACATTATGTTCAACTAATGTCTCCATATGTAAATCCAAATCAAGACCAATATCCTCATCAGAATCAAATTCTGCTGGATGACTCTCCACTACCCAATTTGATGCTGGATTAATATCTTCCAACACAATGGGATCCATATCAGGTGTTTTGTTCAGCAATTGGTTGCGTCTTAGTCGGAGGTTGTATTGGACATAGACTAGATCATTTAACCGTTTTTGTTCCAAACGGTTTCTCTTCTTTGTGTGAATCCTCTCAAAGACATACCAATTGCGCTCACACCCAGTGGCACTGCAATGACTCAAAATATGGATTGCAAACTTCTGCAATTGAGGACAATGGCTACCAAAAGCCTCCCACCATTGTGCTGCAAAAAACATAGCAGTGTAAGGAGTTAGCTCAACAAATTATATCCAACTTTCAAATCATAAACAATTTAACAAAATAAGAATTTGAAAATTGAAATTTTTGTTTACCAGGCTCATTTGCTTCCTGAAGTGTAAAACTTCAGGATAAACAGAAATATATATAAAAATACTTTTATTAATAAATGAATTATAGTTAGATGATGATTTACAATGGGTTGCCTGGCTTATATACCGCCATGGGCAACCTTTGGGAAAGGGCATGATCTTATGATCGTGCCCTTTCATCTAACTAAACCTAAAATTAAACAATAACCTAAAATTAACTAATTTTTTACATAACACTTCCCTTGCAATCTTTGCTAGGTTCTTGCTAAAGGTACCTATGTCTCTGCTGAAACAAGTGATCTATCGGTGTATCACCAGCTGATCACTCTCCTTAGGGATCATGCGGTCAATGCAGTCAATCAATCCACCTCTAACCTCCCCAGTCAAAGCATCTGCTGCCAGAGCTTTATAATGATACCTTGGGTTCAAAAATTACCCAATTGCATGTATATGGCGATGGAGTTGATTGTTCCATCTTTCATCAATGATTGCCCAAATGGGCCCATACTTAGTCACTCTATCCTTGTACATTGCCTTTATTTGCTCTTTTGCTTGATCCATAGCCTCATAAATGAAGCCCATAGGCAATCTTTCTCCATCCACTAACCGCAACACCTTAACTAGTGGCTCAACAACCTTCACAATCCCTGCTGCATTTTGCCAAAATATTTCTTCATTAACTTTCTTTTTCACATCTTTTCCATCCTGTTTGCGAGACCATTGGCATTCATTCCATTCATCACTGGAAAACACCCTTTGCAAGTTTCTATGTTGGGAAAGCATAGATTGCAATGTCAAAAAATGAGTTGCAAATCTAGTGATGGTAGGCCTAATAATATCCCTGCCCTCTATGTGTTTCCTCATCAGGATCAAAATCCATGAGTGATTGTAGATATATTTTGTTATGCTTTTGGCATGCTCTACAGTGTTCTTGACCCAATCTATTTTGTCAATATCCTCAAGCATGAGGTCTATGCAGTGTGCAACACATGGGGTCGAAAAGATGGTTTTGTGTTTTTCCTCTAACATTTTACCAGCAAGAACATAGTTAGAGGCATTATCTGTGATGATTTGAACAACATTAGCCACCCCCACCTCGTCAACAACCTCATCCAAAAGCTGAAACAACAAGTGTGCATCTTTCACCCTATAAAATGCATCAACCGATTTTAGAAACATGGTTCCTTGTGGGCAAAAGATAAGAAAGTTTATGATGGTACGATTCCTTTGATTAGTCCATCCATTTGACATGATGGTACATCTTGTTTTTGCCCATGATATTTTGAAATCTTTCAAATATTCATCCATGTAGGATTTTTTTTTATTTTTTATTTTCATCTAGCAAAAGAGATCCCCCTTAACTCATGCAAAGTAGGGCCTTTGAAGCCATTTCTAGCAGCAAATATGGCATCAAACATAGGTTCATAATATGGTGAACGAGAAGCATTGAAGGGGATATGAAAATCATACTACCATCTAGCTATGTAATCACAGACAATCTCTCTCAATTCTTTCTTCCAATGGTCATCTAAAGTGGGTTGGATATGACATCTACTAGCTTCAGGACCATGTGCATCTGATGGAGAGGAGGGTGTGAAATAACTTTTGATATCACCCCTCTTTTTCATTTAACCCTTACCCTTTTCTTGCATAGACCCCAAAGAGGGAGGAACATAGGGAAAGGGTGCATCAATGCAAGGGATAGATGAAGAGCCCTCATAATCAAACCGCTTCCTTAATTCTGCTCCAACAAACCAACTCCTCAATGCTACTCCAATGGCTGACCAAGAAGCTCCTCACTACTGCTCTAATGATTGCCTAAGACTCTTCACTGCTACTCCAAAAACAAATTCCACAACTCAACACAAACTCCTCACAAATTCTAATACAAATGGAATGAGATAGCTGTGAGGAAATGTGAGGGGGTTGGGTAGCTTTTATAGGATTGGGAGAGGTAAATGGACCTCAAACATACCTAAAACCAAATTAGATTGCATTGAGGGGTCCATTTTTCCCTCCAAAAAGCCAAACAGGCCGTACATTGACGTCACTAGCTAAACTGACCGAGTTTTCACGGGCTCGGCTGAGCCGACCAGGTTGTTACTGAACTGACCAAGTGAGTGACTGGTTCAGCTGGTTTGGTAACAACCCGGCCTTCAGACCGTTTTCTTCACTAAGCCAAACTGACCGGGGGTTGGCTCGGGCTGGCTCAGCCGTTTCGGAGCCGACTCAGCCATTTTTTAAAACAGAGCATCATAGTAGAAGGTTGTAAACTTCAGATTTTATTTGAAACATAGAGAAATAACTCGGACAACTTTATAGCTTCAAAAAAAGAATTCGGGAACTTCAAAAACTTGGATAGATCATAGACTTCCCAGATACTTGAATCAACTTAGAGTATATGCCAATAAGAGTGATCTTCAACCTCGTATTATAAACCTTTGCTTTGATACCATGTTGAGAAATCAGGAGGCTAACAATTAAGATTGGATTTCTCTTTACATGATAATTACTTGTGATTTTGTTGGTATTTGTATTATTATGTTTTCCTTCTTTCATCAAGCAATTGCTATAATAGAAACATGAAGATCACAGAAGACAAAAGAAAACATGATATAGGCTCTAAGCTAGGGAAAAACTCCTCCAAGGGGAAAACCCATAAAATTCTCTTCTTATAGAATCAAATCAAAGTGAGATATCCAAGTCTCATGACCACAAAAAATTCCAGCCCTCTAGATGCCGAGTCAAACCCTCTTTCTTGACAACAAATCCATCAGCAAGAGACAACCAACAAATTTTTCAACAAGAGATGTAATAAGGCAGATCGTCCACAAATTGATCTTTAAGAGAAACTCTTCATCAACTTCAGATTTTCGGCCCTCCTCTTCTTTTGTGATATTTCAGATCAGATTGAGCGAATTATATGCTCATAATGAGCTCCAACTTCCTTCTATTTATACTTGTCCATAGGGGTGCGAATAGTCATGTCTTTTGGAGCAGGGCCTACTTGACATGTAGGCCGACTTTTCATCTAGAGGAGTTTTTGACCCAAATTAATATTTTAAATTCTTTTTCTTTTTTTTTTTATAATAGGTACAAGTAGGACTTTGACTCTTTGATTCAAGAAAACCTAGAAGCATGAAGAACATACTTATCTAATAGAATAATAATAATAAAAGTTCTTTTTCTTCTTTTTCTTTTACATAAAACATACAATGATACAAGTAAAATGATCATTATGAAGACCGGACCTAGTTACATTTTCTAACGTCAACCTGAAATATCCATAGCCAAACCTTACGTGTTAGATTATGGTATGTTCTATGCTTAGAGTAGTTTACTTATTTTTCTTCTTATTAGCCACAAATTAGTAATCACATATACATTAAGTATGGTACAGATAGAACATTAAATGATCAACAGAAAACAAGCCAAGACAAGAGACACAAGATGTGGTGGCTAGCCAGGGACAAACCCCAATGTGGGGAAACCCTTTGATCAAATATTCTTTTATCTTCAATAGTTCAGCAGAGAGAAATAGTACAAAATCTGAATTCTGTATTTTTATATCAGCAGCAACAAACCCTAGATCAGCAAAGTCAACCTTGGTCAAACTAGCTGAAATTGACCTCTAAAATACTTGGTCAATTTCCAGTCAACTTGTCCTCGAACAGCCTGAAGAAACAGCCCTTGAACAACCCCAAAAGTTCAGTCAATTTGCAGATTTCTGAAGTCAACTTGCAGCCCTAAACTAGGGCAGTCAACATCGGTCAAGCCAGAGGTCAGATCACCTCGATTTTCGTGCCAAAAATTGCGGCCTGCCTAGGAGAGGCAACCACACCCAATCTGCATCTCCTAGGCAACCACACCCAATCTGCACTTCTGGAAGGTCAATGCTTGGTGAATGCTGGTTAAAGAGATGACTTGTTGCTCTAGCGTCCTTCTTTCTGCGTCTTCCTTGCCCTAGGACGTCTTCCTTTCAGGCACATGTGTGAGAGAGGGAGAGGCTCCTTTTATGCATAGGGGAGAGAGAGAGAGAAGATGAGTGAATTGAATTGTCCAAATAAGGAGAATGCTCCTTGTATTTATATGCAAACGTTGAGGTTGAATAGACATGACTGTTGGGCTTCTAAGCCTACATAATTTCGTTGACCGACCTTGACAATTTGTCCATAATCAAAATAAATTCATATCTCCATAAATACTTATCGGAATCAGATGATCTTTAGATCAATCCTACACCTCTCGATGAGAGGAATCTAGGAAAAATATCAAAAGCCATAAATAAAGTGATCCACATGGAGTTTGGCCCTACTTGCCAATTTTAACACTCCCTCTCAACTAGGGAGAACTTCATCTGCAATGTGTCAGACCGTCGCTGCTATCCATCCATCAAATGCACTGTCCTGTACAACTTGATCTCACTCTACTCTGCATTGCTCTACTCGAACTATGAAGAAGAAGAAATGATCGAGGATGTATCATACCATCCTCCATTGACCCGAAGTCAGTCTTAGAGTATGAACCTCTCACTGATCCCAGATCAGTATCATTGATCCCAGATCAATGGAGGTCATCCTAGCATAGGGAGTACGGTAGATACAGCGATGCGTCCATCGATAGTACTACTATGGTCCCTATCCTCATTTCCCTGCTCATTGATCAGATGAGAGGTACTTCCCATGAGTCCCAGACTGCATAAGTAGGATGCCTCGACAGGAGAACTAATCATCCTGTCCATAGGAGAACGAATCATCCTGTCCAGTGGATGCCACGGAGAACTAATCATCCTTGCCTACAGGAGAACTAATCATCTTGCTCCATAGTGGCTATGGAGAACGAATCATCCTGGCCCACAGGAGAATTAATCATCCTGTTCCATAGTCGCCACAGCGTGTTACAGGGGAAGGTTGAACCTTTACCCTGTACATAGTGCACCACCAGGGGATGGTGAGTCGCCCTGTGGTCACATGTCACTCTAAGAAGTACCCCATGCCCCCCTGGAGCTCCCAAAGCTCAATACATCATACTTGACCCTCATAAGAGGGTCTCTGAATGTCACCAAGTCGTTCTCAAAAAGTCAAGAATTTGACCTTTCCTAGGGGCTTTGTCAAAATGTCGGTGACCTGTTCATCTGTATCGATATGTTGGAGCCCTATTGCTCCTCCCTGCACCATATCTCAAATATAGTGGTACCTGATATCGATATGCTTAGAGCTATCATGAAATACGAGATTCTCTGATAAACGGATCTCGCTCTGGTTGTCACACAGAGCGATCATGAAATACGAGATTCTCCGATAAATGGATCCCACTCTGGTTGTCACACAGAATCACGGTGGTATCTAATGTAAATCCAAACAGCTCACTCAAGAGCTTTCGCAACCATACTGCCTCATAGGAGGCCATGCTAGCAGCAATGTCCTCTGCCTTGGCAGTGCTCAAAGCCACCGACTTCTGCTTCCTGCTCATCCAGGATATCGAGGCAGATCCCAAAGAGAAATAGCACCCGGAAGTGCTCTTTCGGTCCACCACACTGCCTGCCCAATCAACATCAGTATATCCAAGTAGTCTCACATCTCCGGCAGTGTATCTCAAACCATGAGTGATTGTGCCACGAAGATATCAGAACAGATTCTTGGCACCAATCCAATGTGAGCGGTGAGGCTCAACCATATGTTGACTGCAAAGCATATATCCGGACGAGTTCGCCAAGAACATTAATGCACCGACGAGTTGACGATACTCGGTAGCATTTTGTAAAACAGGTCCAGCGGTACTATCGCTTAACTTCTTGAAGTCAAGCTCCATCGGGGAAGTTACAGGCTTGCAGTCCACCATGCCAAATCTCTCCAATATCTTCACCACATATTTTCCTTGAGATAGGAAAATCTCCCCTGGTTTCTGCCAGACTTCTAGTCCTAGGAAATAGTGCATAAGTCTTAGGTCTTTCATCTCGAACTCAGAAGCCAGCTCCCTCTTACATTCGTGAATGAGAGGGTCTGCACCTGTTGGAAAGAGGTCATCAACATATAGTACCAGTATGAGAGGCTTGTCATCTATAACCTTTAAGTAAAGGTTAGGGTCGGCTTCACTCCTAGTGAATCCCAACTTCATCAAGTAGCTATTGATCCTCTCATACCATGCTTGGGGTGCTTGCTTTAGCCCATAGAGGGCCTTCTTCAACCTGCACACACGAGATTCTCGATCATAAATCTCAAATCCTTCAGGTTGCTCCACATAGACCTCCTCTTTGATTGAACCATGTAAGAACGCAGTCTTGACATCCATTTGATGTAGGTTCCATCCTTGTGAAGCAGCAAGGGTATGATCGAGCGGATGGTGGCATATCGGGCAACATGTGCAAATATCTCATCATAGTCTATACCTTCCTTCTGGGAGAAGCCACGAGCGACAAAACGAGCCTTATACTTTTCTGCACTTCCATCAACTGCATGCTTTATCTTGTAAAGCCATTTTGAAGTGACAACTGCTTTGTCCTAGGGTCTGTGGACCACATCCCTAAACATTGTTTTTCATAATGGACTCATATTCCTCGGTGATAGCATCCTTCCATACTTGATGCTTGATGATATTTGTGAATGACGAAGGCTCATTTTGGATGATCGTGCTCATGATGGTCAGGTATCCTTGATACCTGTTTGGCTTCTTACTTTCACGGAAGGTTCCTCGGGGTGCAATGTGTCCTTTAGCATCATCAAGTGTCCCCCTAAGCCATGAAGGCCTCTTCCTAGAAGAGGAAGGCTCTTGCAGAGGAGGATCAATATGATCCATAGGTTCTTCCACATCGGGCATCGTCTCATCTTCTTTTTCCTTTGGTTCCCCGATATCAGCTTCTTTAGATCCCCTTAAAGTAGGAAGATTGTCTACCTTGCTAAGAGCCATATCTTCGTCAAAGGTGACATCATGACTAATCTCGACTTCCCTTTGACCAACTACATAGAATTTATAGCCCTTAGTATTTTCGCTATAGCCCATGAAGATTCCTTTCTTTCCAGATGTACCCAATTTATTCCTTTTTTCTTTAGCACATGAAAATATACAGGGCTTCCAAAAAATCTAAAATGAGATATGTCAGGTTTCTTACCGGTGAACATTTCTTCGGGAGTCTTGGAATCCAATGCTTGATGAGGGCATCTATTTTGTACATGTATGACGATATTTTCAACTTCAGTCCATAGAAACTTCAGAAGTTTTTGATCATGGAGCATAGCACGGAAAGCTTCCACAATTGTACGATTCTTCCTTTCCGCCACACCATTCTATTCAGGAGTGTATGGTGTAGTAGTCTCCCTCTTAATGCCAGCCTCTTTGCAAAAGTCATGAAACTCATTGGATTCATATTTAATCCCATTATCAGTCCTTAAGATCTTGATCTTCTTTTCGGTTTGATTCTCGATCAAGGCTTTGAAGTGCCGAAACTAGGAGAACACTTCATCCTTCTTTTTCAAGAAGTATATCCAAGTCTTGCAAGAATAATCATCTGTAAAAGTGAGGTAATATAAATATCCTCCCAAGGAGTTCACAGGCATCATACCGGATATATCTAAGTGAACCAACTGTAATATATCGGAGGTCTTGCTTTGGCTTGAGGGGAATGGTCCCCTTTTGAGCTTCCCTTCGGCACATCCTGGAAATACACCTTCTTGCTCTAATCTAAACTCGGGCATCTCGGTCACCATTTTTCTTACATAGGGTACAACTTTATAATAAAGGTGAGCAAACCTCCAATGCCATAGTTCGGACTGAAGAGATGTGTCACAAGACATGACACCCAGCGGAATTCCACTGACCCGATATAATGAATCAACTCGAAACCCAAGAGTAAAAGCATCTTTAAAGTTCTTTTTCCATACACGTACCTTGCCATCGCTAAAGGCCACCATGTAGCCTTTGTCTTCCATTGCTGAAATGGACACTAGGTTCTTTTTGAGATCAGGTACATATAATACATCTTATAAATGGTTGGTATTACTCTGATTCAATTGAAGAATGAAATTTCCTACGCCTTTCATGGGATATTTTGAATTATCTCCAAGAACAAATTCCAGGTTGGTTTCTTTCTCTATCAGATTATAGAGAGCTTCTTTGTAACCAGTGAAGTGCCTTGAGGCACCACTATCAATAAGCTAATTTCCCAGCGAGTCTGGGGGAGCAGTGGTAGATAGAGCAACTGGTAGATAATATTCATCTTACTTATTGTTAACATTGTTAGATTCATACCTAGAATTTCTTGCCTTCTTGAATGGTTGTCTTCTTCCTTGATTTCCGACACTTCTTTTACCTCTGCCATTTGACCTGCCATTCCTTTGATTGCCTTGAGATGGATTTTGATCATCGTCCTGGAGCGAGTCCCTTTTATCAGGGCACTCCCTTGCATAGTGACCCGTTTTATTGCAATTGTAACATCGTCATTTTCTTCCACCCTTTGGTCTAGCCTTTCCTTTGAATTTAGCCCTAGAATTGTTTATTCTTTTAGTATGACAAAAAAAGCAAAGGTATGACCTTTAAGTATGGGCATTTCTTGCTCTTCCATCCTCGTTTCTTCTTGAATGCATCTGGCCATTAATTCCTCAAATCCAGGAATTACGTTATTGTTGAGAAGAGTAGTACTGAATATATACTATTCAGATGGTAGTCCTCCAAGAGTTGTGAGTGTTATTTCCCTGTCAGGAATTACTTTCCCAATAGATAGGAGATCGTTCTTGATCTCGGTGATTCTTAAGAAATATGCTTGCATACTCTCATATTTTCCCTTCTTAATTTCCTTCAGTGTATTTCTAAGCAACAAGACTTGATTTGCATCATTAACTTTAAATAAACTCACCATTGTATCGTAGATTTCCTTGGAGGTGTTCAACTTGGAAACATAGGCCACCAAGCGTTTGTCGATAGAGTCCCAGATGATCTTCCTTGTTTTGACTTCTCCCTTGGTCCATTTGTTCCTAGTAGCAACGGATGCATTTGATGGAGGCTCAACAATTCTGCCTCTCACATGGTCCAACACTCCCTGCTCTTCTAATGTTAGATCAAAAGACATCTTCCATCCGTGATAATCAGACTTCTCATGGAGCTTGTCTTCAACAGGGAAGTGCGTCGAGGACCCCATGATTTCTTTTTAAGATAGCCTTGCCAACCTTCTCTTTGGTGATTGGTCTTGCTTGGGCTTTGTCTTCACCTCAGCTCCAATACCATGTTAAATTATGGTATGTTCTATGCTTAGAGCAGTTTACTTATTTTTCTTCTTATTAGCCACAGATTAGCAATCACATATACATTAAGTAAAGTGTATATAGAACATTAAAAGATCAACAGAAAAAAGACAAGATAAGAGAGACAAGATGTGGCGGCTAGCTAGGGACAAACCCCAATGCGAGGAAACCCTTTGATCAAATCTTCTTTTATCTTCAATAGTTCAGCAGAGAAAAATAGTACAAAAACTGAATTCTGTAATTTTATATCAGTAGCAGCAAACCCTAGATCAGTAAAGTCAAACTTGGTCAAACTAGCTGAAATTGACCCTTAAAATACTTGGTCAATTTCTGGTCAACTTGTCCTCAAACAACCTGAAGAAACAACCCTTGAACAACCCCAAAAGTTCAGTCAATTTGTAGATTTCTTAAGTCAACTTGCAACCCTAAACTAGGGCAGTCAACACCGGTCAAACCAGAGGTTAGATCACCTCGATTTTCATGCCAAAAATTGCGGCTTGCCTAGGAGAGGCAACCACACCCAATCCACACCTCTGGAAGGTCAACGCTAGTCAAGGAGATGCCCTGCTGCCCTAGCATCCTACTTTTTGCGTTTTCCTTGCCCTAGGACGTTTTCCTTTCAGCCACACGTGTGAGAGAGAGAGAGAGGCTCCTTTTATGCGTAGGAGAGAGAGAGAAGATGAGTGAATTGAATTGTCCAAATGAGGAGAATACTCGTATTTATATGCAAACGTTGAGGTTGAATATACATGATTGTTGGGCTTCTGAGCCTACATAAGTTTGCTGGCCGATCTTGACAATTTGTCCATAATCAAAATAAATTCATATCTCCATAAATACTTATCGAGATCAGATGATATTTAGATCAATCTTACACCTCTCAATGAAAGGAATCTAGGAAATATATCAGAAGCCATAAATAAGGTGATCCACATGGAGTTTGGCCCTAGTTGCCAATTTTAACAAAGAGATCTTCTTG
Source organism: Pinus taeda (assembly GCA_000404065.3). Taxonomy (NCBI): domain Eukaryota; kingdom Viridiplantae; phylum Streptophyta; class Pinopsida; order Pinales; family Pinaceae; genus Pinus; species Pinus taeda. Next base: position 25,020 of record APFE030470403.1, on the reverse strand, counting down.
ATCATTTATGTAATGAACATGATTCAACCTAGTGTCAAGCAACCCTCCATGACAAGCACCATCTTTCAAAGAAGAAGCCTGCAAACAAAGCGATGAAAAGACATCATGTTGGCCTGTAAAAACATATTAAATAACTAAAGGATGACATGTCAGTTCACCTAGATAAGTCGGCTTGAACTAGAGACAACCATTATATGTACTCAGCTGGGGTATCCGCAAAAGGCACAGGAAAAATCTTGGATTTCTCTAAAGTTTTCGGAGGTATAGTTGAGGACTTCGGATGGCACAGTAAGACAAAAAATCTCGGATAGCTCAGTGAAGACAGTATCTTGAACTTGTCTGAGATATCCCACAGGATCTCGGAAATGATGACAGAGACTCCTCCTTGATGGCACAGTCTTGGTGAAGGAGAAAATTTCATTGAAGTAAACCACAGTGGAAAAAACAATGTCGGCATAAACATGATGGGAAGATACTCTATCTCAAGTGTACAATAATATGATTTCAATGAAGACACGGTCATAAGACTATAATCTCAGTTAAGGGTGAAACCATGAGACAGTCATGATCTCGGTGAAGTTAAGGACAAACATCAGTGATATATGTGGAAACCTCGTTGAAGATTTCGATAAAGGAGCAGTCATGAAGCAGCTATGATGATGATCAAGTAGTAACAAAGGAAGAGGATTGATTTCTTGGTCTTGGAGTGGCATAGAGGGTCAATTATAATGGTCTTGGTGTTCGTTAATTATAATCTCTATTAGAAGAATTATGTGCGGGTTTTCCTCTCCAAGAGGGAGAGGTTTTGGCCCTAGCAGAATGTCGACTTCTTGTGTTCTTGTCTCTTTGTTTTGGTGGCAGTTTTATGAAGTAAACATACACTCATAATAAGAAGAAGATCAAGATAAGATAAATAGTAAAAGCATTTCACAAGTTGTTATCAAGTATAGAAGAATATATCTAATGCTCATTGCCCTAGATTCTTCAACAAAAATAAGAGTTCGAATTCTACTTTTATATATAGCACACTGGACTGTTATCCAAAAAATAACTATCAAGGTTATAGTAGCAAAAATACAAATAACCATTTTCTAGAGTTTGTGACAATCCTATTTACTTTGAACGCCTATTGATCTCTTAGAAAAGAGTTTGTTTTCATCTTCTCAATACTTGAGAGAAATACGAACATTAAAACTATGCAAAGTTTATGATAGAGAACGGTTCACAGGGAGAAATGTCAACTATTCCAATAGGAAAATGCTTCAAACACAAGTGCAAATCTCACGAAAGCAAATTTTAACGCAGAAATCATAATATTCAGAACATATGTTCCAATTTTTTTAATAAAAAGTAAAATAGTATTGAGTTTCATACCGACATGATAATTTGTACCATGATCTTAGGATAGGTAGACCCTTGCTCTTCAACATCCTTGAGTTCAAAACATTCATCTTTTGGCTTTGGATTTATCTTCTTGTACAGACTCGTAAAAAAGAAAATGATGCAAATGTTTGCCATAACTTGAACTGGGGCAAAATTATAAAATGGATATGAATGAATCCTAGTAGAGATATATTAATTGCAAGAAATCTTCAATCCCAAATAAATTTAGCATGTAAAAATAGGGTGTGGAGAAATGTCACATATTCAAGTAGTAAAATGTTTGAAACACAAACCCTGCCAGTGAAACTACAAAAAGAAATGACTTAGGAAACTTAAACAATTCCTTTTTTGGATTGCTCAGATTCCATCACCAACCCTTTTCTAAAAATAGTCTTTTATCAACGAGAAGACTCCATAGTCCTCTAACAAGCAAAGCATGACACCCTGCAGCACAATGAGCCTTAAGAAGAAACACCCTCAATTGCTAGTTATCCTTTCCCATGTCTTTGTCTACCAGGTGTAATGCAAAATCTATATTTTCAACCTACAACATTCACCAATTGGGATTCTCCATTCTCACCACAAATGGTATTCCTTTCTATGGATCTTTGACCAAAAGACCAAACTCGGGTCCTGTTAATAATTGCTCAAGGATAGAGATTTATGCTATCTCAACAATGCAACAACTACAATAAATAACCAAAAAATGGGAACCACATACTCTTGTCATGTCAATGAAGTAGTTCCTGAAACCTCCCTCTTTAACTAAGATCCATAATTCTACTTACACATAACCCGCTCTTTGTTAGTTTTTGTAGTATCGGATGTGTTCTATCTACGAAATTTGGTGGAAAGGCTAGAATACACGTATTCTCGAAAACCCGAAAATCGTTTCTGGAAATCCCACCTAGAAGTGTCTTAATTAGATTATTAACCAATATTTTAATTATTTCTTAAGTCTAAACTTAGGGAATATGGTTAATTAATCAGTGTTAATTAAGATGTGGTGAAAATCATCTAGAAACTCACACGGATCGACAGAGAATTAATCTAGGCCATTGATTATGATTTAATCTTGCACGTTGATGCTCCAACAGAAGATTATAAAAAGTCGATGGGTAGATGGAAACATATAGCAGGGAAGATACTCAATGACTCAAACAGATCGATTTCCTTGATCGCTGAAGTTCGACGAGAGAAAATCGAGTTAGAGAGTGAGTTGCAAGTGGGAAGGAGAGGGCATCAACAATAGTCTGTGCATGGCAAATCTAGAAGGGGCAGCACAGAGGAGAGATGCAGTTCATCAGCATAGAGGAGTGACACAAGCATTACGCAGTGATTGTGCAGAGGGTGACGCAATAAGACCAGCAAAAGGGCAAATTGTACTCCTCAGAGTCAGAAAAACGTTGTGGAGTGTGAGAAATTCATCAGTAAATTTATCTCAATGAATCTTCCTCTATTTTGGCTATCCATATCTTGTACATAAATTATTGTTGAAGATTAATAAAAGAAACCCTCATCTGTTGCACTAGGTTTTTCACATTGGGTTTTTTCGGGGACAATTGTCCAAAAATCATTGTCATTGTGGTTATATATGTACTAGTATTTTTCCTTGCATTTTTTTTTCCACAGAATCTTATTTGTGTAGACTGCAGTGTATATGTTTCCATATTTGTTGTAGAAAACTGCAAATAATTTGTTTAATCAACTTAACAAATAGAAGAAATAATATCAATTGTTGCAGTAGGATTCAGGATCACCGAATTATCACACTCATGGTATCGTTGCCCATAGCTTCAAAAACTTTCAGCGATTATACAGCGACCGTATATGTAAATTTCATTTTGGAAACACAATGTACACATAACACAATTATCTAGTAAAGTGAAATGCAATTAGCAAAGAATGTGATCGCTGCACATCAAGATAAGCACATGGATTCCTGAAGTGGCATGGAAGTAGTTGTTGGGAGAAGCCTCATATTTAAAGAACTGTGGGCAATAGCTGAAATAGCCTCAAAGATCCACTTATCGTGTCCATAAGAGAGAATTCATCAATTATATATGAATAACAACAATTAAAATAGATTTCACGGGAGACTTCAACGGAATATCCATAACCCAAACCTCAACTTACTATCCATAATTGGGATATCATTATCCGGACCTAACCTGAACTTTACTAAATTTTGCAATAATAGCAACTCCATATGCTAGAACATTAAATTTCCAAGGCAATGAAGAACTGGACTTTACACAGTGCAAAGACTAACAAACATCACCACTTAGTGCAACAGTACTTCCATTTATAAAGGTAGACATTGAAAAGTTGAAAAGTTTACCTAGTTGCTCGGTCAGTTCTGGTGGCAGCGAGTCCGTACAGTGCCTAGCAGATTCAGTTTGCCTTGGAATTCATGCACTGTTGTGACCAATTTGAAGTGCACTAGTCTTGACATTCAATTTGACATTTTTTGCATCCAATTTGAAGTTAAAGTATATTTGTGAATGGAACCTCTACACAGAGGAACCATAGTGTTGGGATTGGCTAGATTTGATAGGGTCCAAAGCTTTATATGGAAGTCCATGTTCATTAAAACATTGATGAAATTTACAAATGGTGATGCAAGAGTTGCTTCGATGAATTGAACGATACTTGAGAACCAGCGATACAAGTTTCTGGCTGCAAATGAAATAAAACTGCAAAGACTATCTCATTGCATAGGAGGCAAGGCTAAGAGATTATATATATGAGAATAGTTGTATGAATTTATAATTCTAAGACCCTTTTTGTAATTTTCTTAAATCGAGAGCCTGTCAATAATTTTGAAGGATTTCATTTTCTATTTAAGTTTATTTACATCTTACAAAAGACCATTTTTCACTGAAATTTCTATTTCCATAACCATTTTTCACTTAAATTCATCTTGTATTAAAACAGTACACCAAAATTTCATCTACAATAATGAGACCCTTTGATATAAAAATAAGAGTTCAAATTCTGCCTTTATATAGAGCACACTGGATTGTTATCCAAAAAATATTTATCAAGCGTATAGTAGCAAAAAGACAAATAACCATTTTCTGGAGTTTGTGACAACCCTAATTAACCTTTAAAGCCTATTGATCTCTTAGAAATAATTTGTTTTCATCTCCTCAATACTTGAGAGAAAGATGAAAATTAAACCTATGAAAAGCTTCTAACAGAGAACGGCTCACAAAGACACCAAAATTGGAAGAAGAGTCATATTTAAAAGCACTGTGGGCAATAGTTGAAATAGCCTCAAAGATCCACTTATCATGTCCATAAGAGAGAGATTTAGCAATCAACTCATCAATTATATATGAATAGCAACAATTAAAATATATTTTAAGGGAGACTTCAATGGAATATCCATAATCCAAACCTCAACTTACTATCCATAATTTGGATATCATTATCCGGACCTAACCTGAACCTTACTAAATTTTGCAATAGTAGCAACTCCATATGGCAGAGCACTAAATTTCTGAGACAATGAAAAACTGGTCTTTACGCAGTGCAAAGACTAACAAACAACACCACTTAGTGCAACAATACTTCCATTTACAAAGGTAGAAGTTGAAAAGTTAAAAATTGTACTTGGTTGCTCTGTCAATTCTGGCTGCAAGCGGTTTGTATAGTGCCTGGCATATTCAATTTGCCTTGTTATTCATGCAGTGTTGTGACCAGTTTGAAATGCACTAGTCTTGACATTCAATTTGGCATTTTTTGCATCAGATTTGAAGCTAAAATATATTTGGAAATGGAATTTGCTAAATCATATTGATAAAACTTAATGACAAATAATGTTATTCTTAAGTGCACTAGTCTTGACATTCAATTTGACATTTTTTGCATCCAATTTGAAGTTAAAATATATTTGGAAATGTGATTTGCCGAATTATCTTGATCAAACTCAATGACAAATAATGTTTTTTTTCCTCACAATGGGACCTTCTTTTTTTAAAGCATGCACTAACTGACTTAGGCTCCAAATATGAGTATTCATGGCTTCTCAAAATGATCAACGCACTAGGTTACTTAGGTTTCACATATCAGTGTTCATGGCTTCTCAAAATGACACAAATATCTCTAGCTGTGAACAAAAACCACTCTCATGACACCAATCCCAAAGGCACAAAGAAAATTACCATATTAGCATCGTATCACTAGCTTGGCCTTCCATGTGAATAGCTTTTATACTTTCAATACCTGTAATCTGGCCCACTTTTGTTTAACAAAGGTTTCGATTGGTTGTGGTGTCATGTTGGTGGGTTTGCATGCCCAAATTTTATACTTCAGTGCCCTTAAAAATAGGTGTTGTTGAACTGTAGTGTTGACCCCTGTTCTACTCTGAATACTTAAATGTTTATCATTGAACAGTTAAATGGTTAATTCGTGGTTTGCATTCTTAACTTATGCTACAAGTGAAGTTGAGACTATGCCCTGAAGTGAGACTTGAGTTTGAGCATAGCTAGCATAATATATGTAACAGAGACATGCTCTGAGTTGTCAATAATTATTAGTATTTTTTAATAGATACAACCGGTTCGACTTACCATCTGAGCCAGTCTAATATCAAATCAAAGCGATTAATATTTGTTTGAAGCATATAAACTTTTTTCAAGTGAATACAAAGCAACTCTGCACATTTGTTTGGTTTTCTTTGGATCTAAGCTTATGATTTCTTTGGATCGAATCTTATTTACTTTTTAGCATACACATTTTCGCAGAAGCACGGAGAAAGACAATATTGAAAACAAATTTTGACACGGGCACAAGGACATAGAAGTTACATGTTGATTTTGAAAGCAAATCCTTAGAGTTTTTCAGGTTCAATTAAGTTGGTTGTTTTTCAACGTCGAATATTTTCCTGAAACAACAGCAGGTAAGATGATTTTCCTGAAACAGCAACAAGAAATAATACACCCCACCTCTATTCAATATATACTCGAACCTACAAACCACACAAAAGGGAAAATTGAATGACAACATTGAACAAAGGCCATGCTTCCATGCTTGTTCAATGCAATTTAATACAAGAATAGACAAGTTGGGAACCTGAAAATAAATGAATTGAGGTGATGAGCATGATGAACATGGGTAGGAGACTGCAAGAAATGGGTGGTCATTTCAAATACAGGGAACAACCATAAGAAAAATGGATGACCTAGTTCAAGCACAGAAGCTAACAACACTATAAATGGGCATGGAGTAAGTAATAGGACCGGACCATGGGCTATAAATGGGCATGGAGCAAGTATATACTCACGCAAGCCCTATAATTTCCCAATACACTGCGCATTCTTCTCATGCGGTAGGTGAAGAAATGGTAAGCACTTTGACAAAGTTGTACAACTTCGCTGTAGATGGTAATAACCAGAGTGTTGAGAGCAAAGATGACTCAAAGCAATCTCCAACAAAGTCTTCATCTGGCCATGTTCATTCTTGCGCGAGCCCTATAATTTCTCAATTCACTGCTCATGCTTTTCATGTGGTAGGTGAAGACATGGTAAGCACTCTGACAAAGTTCTACAAGTTAGTTGTAGATGGTGATGACAACAGTTGTGAGAGCTTTCATGTTGACAATCCACGGAAGTCGACAGTCCACCACACAGCAGTTCCATATGGTAAGTTGCAATTGGGCTGAGAATGACGAAAACCAAGGTCTCTGATTGGCTCAGGTGAACAGGGTTTGCCCACCCCCAAGCTCGCAGTAAAAGACGCCTATTGGCATAATTATATTATGAAATTCTGGTCAAATATCATAGATATAAGAATATATCCCCAAGCATGGAAATACCAATAGATGGCTCAACAGAATACAAATTAAACTAGGCAGAGCTATGACTGATCACATTCAATTTGTTTGAAAACCAAAGGCCAGGCTCCTCTCCTTCTATGACAATGTATAAGATTCTATCCATTAGAGTTTTGTCATAATAAAACAATGGATAGAATAGTTTGATAGGGATGTCAATTGGTTGTTCACATCTTCAGGGAGGCAAATGTGACCGCTGATACACTGTCCAAGTAGGGTCTCTTAGCCAACCCGGGTCATTTATATTACACCCTCCTGGAATTCGATCATACTAGGGAATATAGATCGATTCCACTGCCATAACACTTGTAGTTTCTGTTCTCGTTCCCTTTTGCTGAATCTGTTGGCTCTGTTGGCTCTTTGATTTAGATTAGTAAGCTGTTTAGAGAATTTCTGATATATTTTGTATTTCCTATCTGAGTCTATGTTGTGGATGACCTTATATGTTTGTCACAATTTTATGTATACTTCTATATTCTCTCAGTTTTTGAGACTACTTTTGTCAAATGTATGATAACATGGAAGCACATTTTTGGAGCAACTATAGACATATTATGTATAATAACTCTGTTAATTACAAATTCGATGAACTTTCCAATCAAAGCCTAAACTTCGGATTGTTTATATACTTATTATTATACTTGAGATGACTAGGCCTTCTGTTGAACACAAACAATCCATGATCATTCTTCTCCTTTGAGGTTCACTTTGCTCCAAAAGTATTGTTGCACATGGTGAACCCCAGCAATCACGACAAGTAGTTGCATTGACTAAGTTTGATGAAGCAACAGAGGTGTCACCGCTTTTGAACAACCCTTTTCAATTGTAAATACACTCACATGATCAAATTGATTTACATTACAATGCTTGAATTTGCAATCTTCAATTCAGTAACTTGTTAGAGAATTCCCTGAGATGAACCAATACATGTTGAAGCATCTCTAAAGACCTAAAGAATGTAATCATTGACATATCACTGATTTTGTTCCCAGCAGTTGGAATGTTACCGAACAAGGTGTTTTACTTGTGATTTCTATGAAGTACACTCTCAATCATCTATATGAATAGAGGTTTCCAAAAAAAATTAGTAATCAGTCAACGTATCATTGATTTTGTTCCCCGAAGGTGGAATGTTACCGGATGAGGTGTTTTACTGGTGGAATATTACTGGATGAAGTGTTTTACGTGTGATTTCCGTGAAGAAAACTAGATAATCCATATGAATAGACTAGAATTTTCTAGCAATCAGTCAAAGATAGTTACATCAAAAATCGCGCTTTATTCCCCATGGCGCTTAAAACGTGCGTTTTATACCAAAAAAGCGCGGGTTTTTTGGGCGCTTTTTTCTGAAAAAAGCGCGATTTTTTGAAAAAAGCGCGGCTTCTTCCGGCGGCGCGATTTATAATGACAAATTACATTTTTTCTTGGTCATTTAGATAGTGAGGCGCGCGCGGAAGAAGGGAAGAGCTAGGAGGGTTTCTTGCCAAATCAAAGTGGTTAGAGGACTATTTCAAGAGGAGATCACCGATTACACCATAGAAACAGTGTGTAGGTTAATTTTTTTTTTTTTGTTTTCATTGTTTCAAAACATTGTTCTTCTATGTTTTTAATTGCTTTTGGTTGAGAAACTGCATATGAGCACCATTTTTTTTTTGTTTTCATTGTTTTTAAATAATTTTTTGTATTTCTTCATTGATTTGGGATGGGTAACTTGGTATGGCTATGGGAACCAATTTTTTTTTTTTTTTTTTTAAACATTGTTTATGTTTTTTCATTGTTTTTGGCATTTGCTTGCCATTTGGTTGGGTAACTTGGGCTTGGAAGTTTGGATTCTGGAAATTTGTAACTTGTAATTTTGTAAATGGCAAATGCTAAATTGTAATCCTAAATTCATATTTCCTAATCCTTATTAATTTTTCCCATAAGTTTACAACTTCAAAGTTAAAAAACAAACATGCCAAGGAAATTGGATCTTTTCTGGGAATATGGTGTGCCTAATGCTCCGAATGATAGACAAAACTTTACTTGCAAGTCGTGTGGAAAGGAGATACGCGGGGGGGTGTATAGGTTGAAGTATCACCTTGCACAAATCCCTGGACATGATGTGGGGCCTTGTACAAATACAACTGTTGAACTTATCTAAAGAGCCATGAGAGCATTGGGAGAATTAGAGCAGACTAGAGAGGCCAAAGAAGCACTGAAAAGGAAACTAAGAAGGTTAGCTGAAAGAAGTGGGCCAAGTGGCGCTGGTTCTACTGCAGCATCAATCAATCCGGTAGCTGCATCATCATTTTTTGTTCCTCGAACCACACCTGGTTCACAACCATCTATCGGTTCAATGCTAAAAAAAACCGAGAAAGAAGAAGTTGACAACTTGCTAGCAAAATTTCTCCTCTGGAGTGATATTCCTTTCAGCATTGTAAGGAATAATCCATTTTTCCAACTTGCTGTTGATGCTATTGCCAGTGTTGGCCCGGGGTACAAAATCCCTTCTTATCATGATTTCAGAGGCCAAATTCTTCAAAATCAAAAGCGTGACTGCACCCAAAGATTGGAGGATTTTAGGGCATCATGGGCAAAAACAGGATGCACTATTATGTCAGATGGTTGGACTGATCAAAAGGAGAGAACCCTTTTAAACTTCTTGGTTAGTTGTCCCAAGGGGACTATGTTTATCAAATCTGTTGATGCATCTAATCAAATCAAAGATGCAAGAACTTTGTGATTTGTTGGATGCGTTTATTTTGGAGGTGGGTGAACAACATGTTGTCCAAGTCATAACGGACAACGTTGCAAATTATGTTGTTGTTGGTAGGATGCTTATGGACAGGCATCCTACTTTATTTTGGACACCGTGTGCTGCCCATTGTATTGATTTGATGTTAGAGGACATACGGAAAATTCCCTTTGTCAAAGATATTGTTGACTCTTCAAAAAGTATTACAAAATTTATATATAATCATACATCTGTGCTTAGCTTGATAAGAAGATTCACCAACAACAAAGAGTTGGTGCGCCCCGCCATTACACGGTTTGCCACCAGTTTCATATCTCTTCAATCCCTCTTGAATTCTATGTGGGATGTGAAGAGAATGTTTCTTTCAGAGGAGTGGCGTGCTTTGACAATGAGCCACAAACCAAAAGGAGGCCGTATGCAGACTAGTTTCATACCATGAAGACCTCTGGGCAGGAGTGCAGGAGGTGTGCGCTGTTACTGAACCTTTGGTAAAGGTTCTTCGTTTGGTTAATGGTGATAAGCCCGCAATGGGCTATTTGTATGAAGCCATGGGCAGGGCCAAAGAAGCCATTCGGGCCTACTATGATGACAAGGGAGATGATGGGTTTCAGAAACAACTCCTATGAGGAGTGATTGATGAGTGATGGGACAACACACCCCATCGTCCCATTCATGCTGCAGGGCTTTTCCTGAACCCTGCATTTTCTTATGCATGTGGGTTTGATTTTGATGCTGAAATCATGGATGGATTCTTATCCTGTGTTCAGAAAATGGTGCGATCTCCAGAACAACGTATAGAGATCTCTAAACAAATTGAGACATATAGGATGGCAGGTGACACATTTGACTTTGAGATGGCTGTCAATGATAGGCTGATTAAAATGCCAGGTATTTTTTAGTTTGTAACTTTGTTTCAAATTTCATTCTCTTCAAATTCCATTTTTTTCTTATGTTTATTTAAAATTTTATTTGTAATTTTATTGTAAATGCCTGGTGGAAAACGTATGGTGCCAGGTTACCCCTTTTGCAAAAGTTGGCCATTCGCATCCTCAACCAAACATGTAGCTCCTCAGGATGTGAGCGCCACTGGAGTGTATTTGAAAAAATACACAATAAGAAGCGCAACAGGTTAACACTTAAACATTTAAAATATTGCAAATTTCGAAATAAATTTTTGAATTCATTAAACAATATTTTTTGTTAATTATTAATTATTATGTCATGATCTTTGTACAGGTTGGAGTCCCAGAGACTTAATGACATGGTGTATGTCTACTACAATCTTCGATTGTGGTTGAGGCAACTGGAGAAGACACCTGATGTGGACGCCATCTCATTGGATGGGATTGACACCACTGCTGCATGGAGGGTCGAGGCCGAAAGGCCTCTCATGGAGTCTGCTGATGATTGGTTAGGGCAGGATGTTGTGGAGGGGGAAGAGGAGCAGGAGCAAGTGGAGGAAGAGGAGGAGGAGGTGACACTGCCTGCCCGAGCTACCACTGCCACCAGTAGAAGACGTGGTCTACCTCCTGTACCTCCTACTTCTAGTTCTTCAGCTAGTAGAGCACATCAGAGTCCACTGCCCTCTCCACTAGCACAGGCACCAACATCTACATCGAGAGGGAAAGGGAAAGCTGTTGCATTTTCTCGCAAGAGGGGCAGAGGAAATCAATAGGATTAGACTTTCATTTTATTGTATATGACATTATGACATGATGAGATACATTATCATATTTTTTGTTGATATTTTGAGGCTGAGTTGGGACTCAGGAGTCAGGACTTACTATTCAGGACATGATTCAATGTTATGTGTGATTTTAGCGCTAGAAATGATATTAAACATCTTATATATTAGTTTTTTTATCATATTTATGTGTCAATGTATTTATTTTATGTTGTAGATGGTTTAGATATTAAAAAATTTGAAAAAAATGAAAAAAAAAATGAATATTTTTGTACCAAACGATTTTTTTCCCGATTTTTCCGTTTTTTTCCGCTTCGTTCCCCGCGCCGATTTAATCCCGCTCTCGCTTTTAATAACATTGGTCTAAACATGTACCATTCTACAAAGTAGTTTTGATTTTAAAATATCACAATGCAATAATTGAAGAATTTCAAGCAAAGGATGTAATTTTCATATTTTATTGTTTTATTGAACAATTAGAAGTAGAATCTGTATTTTCCAAATCTTATCATTTGGAGGATTACATTAAAAAAGACCACCGAAAACTTTAACTTAAACCAAGCTGCTCCCCAGCAATAAGAAGCAGTTTAAAAGACAACTGAAAACATTTCAAACCTTGTATAAAATTCAACAATGAAAAACTTGAAGTTGAACCTTCAGTGTATATTGGCTGGAACTATCAGCATTCAAGTCACCAAAATACACGATATTTAACAGAAAGTTGGACAAAGCCAGCAACAAAAAAGTGAACATCTAATTTTATTTAATTATAAAAAATCTATGAAAAAATCAAATGATCTGTATCGAGGAACTGTAGTCTTCTACATGTCTTTACACAGTGATTGAACTGACACAAAATCAGACGATCCACCATTGTAACAATTCTCCGCTTATCAACACACAAAATATGAAGAGCGAAACTAAACAATAAATCCTTTATTAAGGTTTTCTATAAAAGTTTGAATTTCGCGGAACAAGAACACCCTTCCCAAGCTCCAGATAATCCAATTAACCGCCTGCATGGATATACAATAAAATAGGCTCGGCTGTTATTTGACTTCGTTGAATTTAGATTCTGTTCCTCTAAAATCGAGCATGACATTTGGGATGTAAAAATTTCCATTCTTTGCAGAGCAAAACTATAAACAATTAGGCACTCGGTCTATTGTCGAAAGATAACTAACTCATAACAGAGGCCATGTGTTATCAACATGGATAATCAACATAAAAAAGCACCATAAATAGCAAAGTATTCTAAAGATACATCCAACGTTGGCATGCTGCAATACAATTTCATCTTAGTAGAATATTAACGAACCCAGAACCCACATATATTGGTATACATTAGATCACCGTACGTGTTAAGAAAGAAATCTCAATGAACTGAAAATTGTAGATTACCCGACACTTATAACTCCGTGACCCTGGTCTACATGGTGAATTCTTTGACATAATCGAAGGATTATATGACCCGACACTTCTAACTCCGTGCCCTGGTCTACATGGTAAATTCTTTGCCATAATCGAAGGATCATATAACGAAGATTAGCATCACATACGAGTTACTTTCATTTAAAATTTGCATCTAACTTCCACAGACTTCACCAAAAATGAACAAAGCCATTGCACCATGGCCGGATATTAGTCTTTTGAAAGACAAATCTAGGTAACAGTGGCCATTCAAAATAATATTAATATATATAGCAATCATCTTCCAACAAAGAAATATAACAAAATGCTTCAATCGGTACAAGAAAAGTAAAGGTATCAACCCTTTTGCATCGGAGTGAAAGCTGATATATATGTACTTAAAGCATCCTGGTATGAAAATCAGGTACATTGCAGAACACACCACTGGGGAAAGCATATTAGTTGTTTAATCACACCGAATTGTTAACAAGTAATCAAACACACTGTAGCATCCCCTATCGAATCATAAAGGCAAACTGGTTTTATGATACAGTAATTAATACTCAATACCCCAGGGGCCCAGAGTATGCAATATTAGAAAATACTTGTCAGTTCTTACCAAGGCACAAACTGAACAAGTGTGTACCTTATAATTATATTACACAGTGGGCGCATGATACCTAGTAATCCAGCGATCCAACAGATGTAATTGCAGAACTTAAATTACGAGAGTCCTGCCTAGTGACATAATCCTCTGAACTACTGCTTGCTTGCCGTTGTGTTGGAAATGAGCTCAATAGTTCCAAACCTTCCTGAGTCATTTGCTGCACCTCTGGAGGAGAGAGTATTTTAATAAACCAGACATTATTAACGAACTCCCTGAAAGGACAAACTTAAATCAGAACATAATAATAAGCCTACATTGACAGATTAATCAGAGATGAGAAAAAACATGTCAGTTATCTACCAAAGTACAAACAGGAACACTACAATTTAGGTAAAAATTAACCGAACTCAATGAACATATATATCTAACTTTCATAAACACAGTAGACATAAACATACTCCCAAGGATCATCCCCAAGGAGAAGGGCATCCTTCTCCTTGTCGACAAATACAAGCTGCCAGCCTGATCTTAGAGGGTCCTCAAGCTGGCCTACTTCTAGGCCAAACATGCGGGCAAGTTCACTGCGCAGCTCTGGATAACTGCTGAAGCGTGAGATATCTAGCGATCTCCCGACTGACCCTTGCTTATAAACCTGTGACAACAGCAAAACTTGTTCATAGTTCATTCCCCCAAAATGAAAACTACAAGAAGCAAGAGGAAGATGCAAGAGCAGAAGACTAGCCTTTATGAAGGTTCTTGTAGGTGCATTCATCTGTCCCAAATTTTCAGTGGGTGGTAAAAGTCCACTTTCATCTAAACATGCAGAAGCACTGATGTCTGAATTCAATGAAATATTGGAACCGGAAGCACAAGGAGGTGCATTCAAATAATTAGAAACACCAAATTGCATGACTGCATCAGTACTGCTGCCAATACTCCTCATGTTTGATACTGTATTAGGACCAATCAAAGACGAGGAATCTATGTTGACACCAAAAAGAAGGTGGCTCTGAGAATCAGAGTGAATTCCTTCCTGCTCCGGAGGGCATTCTCTTGATGCAAATTGAGGTAATGACATTGGCATGGATGATGATGGAATATTAGACTGGCCAAGAGATTCTGTTTGGGGCACAACACATTGACCTCCTGAAGGAAGATGTTCAACTTGTCCACCTGGATGACAGGGGACCAAATTATTTGATAAAAGCTTTTGAACCCATGAAGTAGAGGAAATTTGGCAATCACGGGGAATACCATGTCCTGTTAACATTCCCACAGGCTGATGGACTACAGAGCTAGTGCTGGGCAAGTTCAAATAGTTGGAATTTTCTCCTCCAGACGAAGAGCCTAATATATTTTGAAGAGTAGATATAGTTGGAATCGTCATAGCTGAAGAAAGATTTCCATTCGAATCTGCAAATAATGGTTTTGGACACATGGATGATGGCAATGTTATTGCTGGCTGAGATTGGGATGAAGGGATTTGGGACAAGGCACCACCAACATTTGGAACTTGAAATGGTTGTTGGCATTGTTGTTGCTCAGACAATGGTTGCTGCTGATCACTAAAACAATGCTGCAGTTGTTGCTGTAAAAGATGATGCTGAGATGAGTTTTGCTGTAACTGATGCTGAAGAAGATGATTTTGTGGGGATTGTTCCTGTAAGTTCTGAGCTTGCTGCTGAAGAATATTTTGTTGTGGCGCCTGTTGTTGCTGAAAAATATGCCTCTGTAACTGTGGACTCGACCTACATTGAAACTGTTGAGGTTGCAAATGATGCTGCTGTTGAAACTGCAAGAGCTGTTTGGATGGATCAACACTTCTCATTTCCTGTAAGGCTGCAGCAGCCATTGCTTGGTATACATCTGGTTGCATCCCTAGCAAACTGGAATCAAATCTCTGTTGCATCCAATGATTCATACCCATTCCTTGGAAATTCAAAGCCTGAACACTCCGATCCCCACTATCATCCCTCATCCACATGAAAGGTGTATTTATGCCACCATCATCCTCCTTAATACCTGCATTAAACAGAAGCCATTTTCAACATTATCACGTAACATATAAAAATTAGAATACTGTGCAAAAGACATCATGCTGAAGCAAAAGCACGAATACAAAGTTACAAACACAAATAGTTTCGAAGAAAAAGGAGCAACGCATGAATACAAACACAACAGTTATGAAGAAAAACAGTAAAGCAAAAGCATTAATACAAAAACAAACAGTTGTATAGAAAAACACAAGTATGTTGAACAAGGGCATTTATACAAACACGCTATAAAGCATGTACAAGCAATAGATAACAAAATCCTAGATTAAAATAGTGAATCCAGAATTCAGGATTAAAAGCCAGTTTGAAAACCAGCAGTTCAATTTATTGATTACGAAATCACGATTATTTGCATATTATGCTGCCCATATGCAATTCCAAGCAACCAATACTCACTGCTCAGGTATATAAATACAACCACCAATCTACTGTAGAAGGAAGCAAAGCAGAATTATGTAGCAAATTCCTCTAGATTTGCGAGTTTACAGTCCTTTCAAGTGCACAGTGGCTAGATGTACAAGGAATGAGTCACCAGCAAATTTTCATTGTAAGCGCAAAACATTAACAACTACCATGCAACAAGCAATATATTCAGTTTCTGCAAATTTTAGAACAGTGACATCTTGTTATAATTATAAGGCTGCATATACTGTGGGCATGGTTTCATCGTTCATACAAAACTTGTGTTAATCACCACCAATATAATCTATTACACTACCAAAAGCTAGACTACAACAATATGTTGCCTACATCTTCAAGTTCATGACATAGAGATGGCTAACCTTGCTTCTAACATTCTATCGTTACTTGCATCAAAGTTAAAAATTTGCAGATAGCAAAAACAATACAAACAGTGAAATTTCCTTGAAATTGCAGCACCTGGAATTTATTCTCCTAACTGATTAGTAATTTAATTGTTTACGACAATTCGCGAATAAATCACATGACAATTCTTCACAATAAAAATAAATGCTGCAGAAGCTAAGTTGCATGAAGCGCTGAAACGTTTCATAGTTTCGGAAACGGGTACGTTTAGAAACGTCACTTCCCAAAAAAGGAAACGCCATATAATATATCTATATATATATATATTATATATATAAAAGAAATTTATAAATAAGTGAATAACACATTATTCTTGAAATAAAAAAGGGAATAAAACCCATAGAAGGAAAACCAAGTATGATTACATGATGGTCAAGTTTCAGCCAATTTTCGGAGTTTCGGGTACAGGTACATCCCGAAACGCCGGGTTCTTAGAAGTTTCGTGCAACATAGTGCAGAAGTAAATTAAGAACTCAAAAATAGATGTGCACACATAAAAATCGACACAATAATTTTGGACATTAAAGTCCCTCAAAAAATCCTGAAGGAAAAACTGGTGCAACAGATGAGGGTTTATTTTATTATTATGCATCAAGTTTGGAGAGTACAATAATCTGGATTCCTAATTGACAATCCTCTGGAGAATACACTGGCAAAGATATCTAGGAGATATTGTCCCCACTGCAACTCAACTGGGCCTACACCGGCCTGCTCGCATTCCTCCAGAAATGTGCACTGTTGGCCTAGAAATAACACACATTGCCTGTTAGCTGGCTCCAAATGAGCTGTCCAACCTCCCTCTTTGGAGAAATTCACTCTGCCTCCCAGATGATCTCTCCAACAACACGCACTAAGGTTTCTGGCTGCTCGCACTGGCTTCTGCAACCTCTTCTGCAGATAATTTGGCTTCTTTCCTCTTGCCAATCTCGCACTGTAGATCCTCTGGAAATCTCTGTCTCTAAGTCTCCATTGCTCCCTCTCTCTGATGGTCTCTTTCTCTGGCTCAAACTTCTCCCTCGGAGAATCAATCCAACTGGGTAGCTCGATCTGCCTTAGCTAACTCGCTCTCCCTTTGTTGGAATTTCTAAGTTGAACTCATTACAAATTCTTCATGTACTATTTGATTTATTTCTTCCTACTTGTTTAATTACTTAACAAGTTATTTACCATGTAAATACTGAAAATAAACACAAGTACATCTACAGATCATCAACTAAAAGAAAAGAAGCACACAAGTGACACTGTTATTTTTGGACCAATGTCCACAGACAAGCCCAATGCGAGAAAACCAACGCAGCTATTTAGAGGGTTTTATTATTATGCAGTTTTTAGAATACAACCAAGGTGCCTAAAATGGCTCACCCAAGAGAGAATGCCCTTCGCAATAGTACCTCTCCTCGGAGACAAATATTCCGATTGATCAAGCACCAGATGAACGATCCCACAGCAACAATTGCACCTTCCACTGCTCTGCATCACTATGGTAGGGATTGTGTCACCCTACCCAGCTCACCAGCACCCAGTGTGTCCCACAAAATCCTCCTAGCGCTGCCTCTTGGCCCTGCGTCAGCTCTGCTGGCCTCTGCGCAACTTCTAGAGCTTCTGCGTCAACCCTTAGACCCTCTACGTCACACACGCTGGACTCTCCTGGCTCTGCGCAGCTCCTGGCTGCCTCTACGTAGCACCTAGTTGCCTTTGCGTCAACCTCTCCCAGCTCTGCGCTCTCTCTAGTACCAACTCTGCCTCTCTGTTATGTATTCACTACCCCTCGTTGTTGATCATTGATTCTATCTCTCTTAGCAAACCCCACTCTAAAAAATAGAATGACTAATCACTTTAGTGTGTTCTCCAACTAATCTTCAAGCCTCCTCTTATACTTTTCTCGTTGGTCCATCAACGACCGAGATTAAATCTCTAGTCAACAGCTAAAATCAGATTTGACTTGATCCATGACTTTTGCAACTTTCTAACCCAGTTTTATATTAATACCCATTAATATTTTATTTTTCCTAAGTTTAGACTTAAGAACTCCATTAAAAATATTAATTATTTTAAAATCTCCCAAACCGGTTAGAATCTACCCAAACCATTTCTAGGTCTTGGAAATGTCATGTGCTTTAGCCTCTCCACCAATTTTCATGGCTAGAGCACATCTGGTGCTACCCCAAATCAACACCCTCTTGTGTCTTTCTCCATCCCATCATCTTGCTCTTATAATCTCTCGCTAGAGTTTCAATGGCCAAGATCTAATAGTGATCAATGGCTAAAATCATCTTAGACTTGATCCAAGCATTTTATGGAAGTCTCTAGAGCATAAGTCAATCTCCTCCATTAATTAATCAATTTTCCCAAGTTAGACTTAGGCATTTTTAATTATTGATCAATTAATTTAATTGAGTGGTTTCTAGGTGTTTTCTCTCTAAACATTTTATGGGTTTTGGAGATCTTGTATTCCTTAGCCTCTTAGACATAAATCGAGACTAGATTCTGGAACACCTGTCTGATGCTACCATATCGTCCAAAAACTAACAAACAGTACAAAAAAATTAGAGACCTTGCCTCGACTATAACCAATGGAGGTGTTAGGCCCTAAAATTGTCATTACTTTAAGTTATGTAGCAATGTACATGAAAATGATGATGCATTATGAGGGTTATGTAATAATTATGAGGCATAAGCTGATTAGTGGACATGTGTCGCTAACATACCTATGTGTATTGTGTTTAGAGTACACTCGTGAAACAAAATGTTCCCAATAGAATCAGTGTGTGTCGCCTCACTGGTAAAAATAGGGTCCCTAAAACTAAATCGCATCATCACCACCGGTGTAATGCAGACAGTTTATCTTGAGTTCATTCCTTGCTGAAACAGTTCTCCACAAGGCTGCTGCCACTGCACACACCACTCTTTCATTCTTGAAGTGGCATGCTTTTACAAAGAAAAACCTGCATCCATGGTAAGCTGGGAGAATACAATGATGGTGCCTTCCATGAAGGAAGAGTTATAGATCAAGGTGTTTTTAGAGACAGGTTGGTTCCATTTCATTATCCACTCTATTGCATGCGACAGTTTGGTGGTCCAATCCACCAAGTTCTAATCGACGAAGGGCTCAGCCGTTGTAATTCACTAATCAACTTGCATGAATCCTTCAAAAAAAATACCCCAAGCTCTAAGACTTTGCAATCCTATATTTTACTTCCCCATGCATACAAACTGGGAAAAAGCGATCCTTTATGCACTCCAGTAACAGCTCAATGGCCAGAATCAAATTCCACTTGCAAGTTGCAACCATGTCAAAATGAGCTCTAGTAGACAGTTGCATTTTAACATTACACAACCACCAACTTCTGACAACTAGTCTGCTGAACGTGTTCCCAACATTTCAAGGTTCTGTTATATTCAGCCATGCTCTATATAGAACCACCTTTCTCATCACAAAATGTCGCCATTACAACCAATGTGTTCAATGAAAGACAACCTGTCCTTGCAATCAACTGGTTTGAGAGAAATTAACTTGTATAAATGTCACTAATTGCAGTACATTTGAGCTTCATAAAGTGAGAACAATAAGAAACCTCTGCCCTCCCTTGAACCCTTGATCAAACTTTCTATCATTGCTTTGAAGTGTAAGGATATTTATATTAAGTTTACATTATAGTCAAATTAATGTTACAAAAATGCCCCTTGGTACATGAAGCATTGCAGGGGGTCTTCTGGAGTTGACTCAGACTCAACCAATAGTTACCAAATTTGGCCTTATGGGCAATCCCTGATAGGATATTGGACAGATATGACCATACCTTTGTTCCCATAGATACAATACGTACAAAAAAAGCCTCTAGATCCGTCTTTAACAATAATACCAAATCGCATATGTTTGAGTAGAATTGAAAAATAAATAGCCCATGTGAAAAATATTGCCTGCTTTTAATGGTGGATTCAGTTCACTATTGATATCTGAATCAATCCTGTTATCAGTGGAATCATCAGCTAATGGGTTGTGCGCTGGAGACACAGTCTTTCCCAATAATTAATAACCAGTTGCACTCTTCCATCTAAAAGACGTACAATGCAGGCCATCATTCTAGCCATATAGCTGTCTGTGCAAAAGGAAATGACAGCATAGCTATATGAAAAAATTGAAGATATTAAACCATTATCAAGAGTCAGGATTAGAGAAGAGAGTTAAATAAATAATTGCAATTTTTCGCCACCAATCCCTGTATTTGCCCAGCCTGCTAGAGTCCTTAGAGTCCCACTACATCCACAAGTCACCATCTCATAGCCTGTTGTCAGAATCTCTCTGATTGGTATTCACCTTATGCATCAGGCAAACTTTAAAACCAAGTAATAAAGAACAAGGATCCATATCAATATATTCTTAAGTATTAACTTTTAATTATATAATACATAGTTGTGGCAGACTATGTTCTCTCAAATGTTGCCTTATACAACAAAATTGTTAACCTTTTACATCTTGGATGTTCTTTACCACAAACCCTTCGTAACTCTAAACATTGCCCTGCATAAAAATCCCACAAAGATAATGTTGAGAAATCTAGGACATAACAATTAAGTGATTTTTCTTCTATTAGTAACAGCTTGTGAGTGCTTTTTACTTCTTTAGATTCAGATCTTCTTTTACTTAGATTATTAGTGTTCTTCTTCATCAAACAACTACCAATGCAAAAACCATAAAAAGACAAGAGACAAGACACACAGAATATAGGCTATCATCTAGGGCCCAAACCTCTCCTACTTGAGAGGAAAACCCAAACAAATTCTTCTTCTTATAGAGATTCCAAACGACAAATACCAAAACCAAGACCCTTGACCTATTTGCCACTCCAAAACCGAGGCAAAAGTTCCCTTGATGAGATCCCTAGACAACGACAGTCAATCTTCTGCTCCTTCCCTTTTCTCGGCTCCTCTTCCACTTCGAGCTCCTTCTGCTTTAAATCTTCGGCCTCATTGAATTAGGTCTGCAATCCTATTTCAGAAACCCAATCTGCAAAATCCTATGCCTTGATTTTCTTCGCTTTGGATAGGGTTTCCTTATTGGTTGACTCGGCTCCCTTCCTGATTTGACCTTCCTCTCGGCTACCGTAGAGCACTGCAATTACTCTCAGCTTTTTCTGCTGCAACTTATCTCTTGCTTCCTCACATGTGCGGAGGATATCAACCCAAAAACAGACCAGAAAATAATCTCGGATTATACTCTTCCTCCTTTGCTTGATAATAAACTTCCTCACTGCACTTTGCAACTTTTACTTCAGAGTTATGATGATCGAAATTCTCTCTGAAATTGTCTCTGAAATAAGGCCGAGTTGCCCTATTTATAGTTGCTTGCCATCATAATAAGCCGACATGACTGCAAGTTGGGCCGACTCATTTGATCGAGATATAATTATCCTTCTTGAAGCCGACTTGAGGAGTAGAATTTGCTTGGTCTTGGACGGCCTTCCTATACATTTAATGACTTGTACAAACGTGTAACATGCCCAAGAAGGGTCCTTCATACATGACATAGACTCAAATTGACTAGATGACAAATCCTAAAGGCTCACAATGGGAGCCATCACTAAAATAAAATTCCTTGCTCATGAAACCCATGAAACAAGCATTACAATAATTTCATTTTTCTTCTTTTCATCAATTACATAAAATCATAATTACAGATGTCATTATGAAAACTGAACCTAGTTACACTTTTCAACAGATAAGTCTAATAACGAAAAGCACTTTATCTTTCACAACAACAAATCCAATCTTTTCCTAATGGATTTAAAAACGCAATTACATCTTCTACTATGCAAAAACAATATTGAGGAGCGTTATCATGATCTTGGAACAAACCTTCAATTTGTATTGACAAGTACTATTTGAAGCTTTTTGTAAAAATATCATCAAATGAACAACCCCTAGTCTCACAAAGATTGCAAGAGTGGTACGATCTTTGACAACCAACCTTATACATGTAGTCCCATAACCACCCTTTAAAAAAGCACCCAACCTCTAGAGTTCTTTATATATATGCAACTCTCCTTTGTCATTCTTTTATTCTTAAAAAGTGATTTTCCTGAGGGCACCGATCAAGAGTTTTTCTCTCTTCTGCTTGGTTTCTAAGTTGCCGGAAACGGCTACCCCAAAAAGGCGTTTTCCCGTTTCAGATCCGGATCCGGGAACGAAATGCCAGAAAAACGTTTTTGTGCCATTTTTTTTTTATTTTGGATACAAGACGTTTTTTTTAGACGACGTTTTTGTAGAAAAATTGTGCCGTTTTAAAAAATTGAAAACGTTTCATGAAAATCTGAAACGTATTTGTAAAAACTTTAAACGTATTGATTAAAAAAAAAAAAAAAAAAAACGTTTTTGAGGTATGCCCGCCGGGAACAGCTAACAGTACTACGCAAACCTAACTTACAAACTACGCTGCACGCATTACTAAACCTACGCTTTACTTGCTGCTGCCATAAGTTCATAACCCAGTCACAGTTTCCAAAACTGTTCAGAAACTGTTCAGTAACCAGTTTGGCCGTGGACAGAACTTTTTGTTATCCAATTTTTGTCGCAGGAAACAATGATGACCTGTGAATAGCCACTGTAAAGCAAGACCGTAAAATCTGAGAAATATCTTTGTGCGAGAGATTAAGCATAGCCACGAAAGAGGTACTTTTAAATTTGCATTTAATTTAATATTTAGTTTTTAATAGATGTATATTTTGTTATTTTATTAATATATTTATTTATATTATTATAATTCTATATTATTAATCAATATATATATGTAATTATAATATTTAGAATATTAAAATAAACTTCACCATGCATATTTTATCTTATAAGATTCATTGTAATCTATCTTAAAAGTATAGCAAACCGCAAACCAATTTTCATGGTAAATTGAGAAATTCAAAAGTGCTTACATTACAAGGTCCTATAATAATTGATCTTTTAAAATTTATTGTGAGAATAATAGGTCTATCAACTGCCTTATTCTTCTATGTCAGAATGTAATATTGTAAATTGTTTAGTAGATTATATTTTCTTATTCATAAAATAAAATAATATTTTTTGATACTATATTTAATTTGTATGTTTAAAATAAAATAAAATTAGTATGTTTTCTTATGTAATATGTTGATGTATAAAGTTATGTTTATTTAATCTTTTTACAAGACAAATATTCATAGCATTTTCTCATTTTTATGTATCTTAAAAGAGAATTAATAATCAATGATAGAGTAGGAATTCCTTGAGGGCAATTGGGTGAGAATATTCTCATGAAGATTATTGAAATCTTAAATTTTTGGTGAAATGTTTGGAATCCATTGAACTTGGATTATATAGGTTTGGTTTTGAATTAAGATTTTATGGTTTTTTAGTAAATATAATTTATGATGGTGTTTTAACTTTTAACTTTTAAACAACCATATGAATTATGAGTAATGATAGTAGACTGCCAGTCATAGTTCATTTTGTACTTTGTACTATGTAGTAATTAGTATGCATTATTAATTTTGTTTATGATGGTGTCCGTGTAACTTGTCATGTTGATAACTTGATGTTTGAAATTTGAAACAAAAACTTGATGATATGTTGAAACTTGAAACTTGAATCGTGAATGTTATAATAATCGTTAATGATGATGACAATGTTGAATGTTTATGGCATATGTTGAATTGATGATGATGAATCATGATAGATCATAGATGATAATCTAGATTCTGAAATATGAA